>APFE030820567.1:56789-136041 GCA_000404065.3 Pinus taeda | reverse complement strand
AATATGGTTGAATTAAAGGAGGGATGTTGTCGTATGATTGAATTAGAGGGATGTTGCCGTCTTCATTGATGTTGCTTTCATTTCTACTCAACTTATTGGGCATATTTTCTTATCATAGCATCCACTCTACTCTACTCAAAGTGTCTTTTAGGTTTTGTTAATTTGTGAAGGTTAGATGTTAGATTATCTATGATCTTAATGAGCAAAGAGCATAAGATGAATATTGGTATTGGATAGAGAATGAGTTTTAATATTTTTTTCCATTATATTTTAATAAAATATAAAATTAATAGATAAATATAAATATTTATCTTTATTTCATGTAGTTAATATGGAATATTTAAGGAGAATAATAAATGAATAATAATCGAGAGTTCATTCAATGTAAGGTGGAATAAGTTAATTATATTATAAAATAAGGCACCACTCTTAATTCCTTCTTCATCCTAAAGAAGAGGGAGATGTGGACTTACAATTATAGACAAAGAGAGTGTTTTATTACAATTTTTTCTAAAGAATTCATGAGGATGAAAACTTGATCATGGAATAGAATGCATGGCTACTCAATCTTGACAAATGTTGATAGTATCCTCTAGTAGTGGTGTTGTTAATTGAACTTATGGTATGAATGGACATAAGTGATGTCATTGATGCTACTTGATTCTTTTCTATTTGATGTGTTGGTGCTTTTCACTCCAAGGGTGGATTTGTTTCTTACTAAGAATGTGACTATTTGAGCAATACTTCTTTCTTCAACATCCTTATTCATTTTACTTACCTTTGTCATTAAAATTAGTTTGGTCCTTCTCGTTCTTGTTTATAGTGTCAATATAAATGGTATTGGAGATAGAAAATTTTATTTTGTTGCACCTAGACTAAAGTACTGAAATTTCATCCTTGGAGGAGAAAGAGGAGAAATAGGTGCAAACCATATCTAAAGTGGTGGTCAATGATAAAGCCAACTAAATAGGTTTAATAAATGTTAGGCGTAAGTCTCTACAACTATTACTCAAAAGGTTTCCATTCATTGATGGCATATTGAGCTTACATACCAAGTGACTTCATATGATCAAGGTAGTCAAGCATATCTATTATGGAAGTGATATGTACTTTAGCCAGGTTATGGTTGAATTGTTGCCCCAACTACTACACTTGTTGCATTACTTGTGTTAAATGTGCTACAAAGTTTCCCACTTCTAGCTGTTTATGTTTTCCCACTCTTAACCATGTTCATTCTTGTTGTATCAATTCTATCTTGACTATATTATCTTCATCAATCTATGTTTTTATTTCATTAAATGTTCAAGAGTAAGTCGTGGAAATCTTTTTATATGTGAGGTATTATTGTTGGGAATAAAGGAATATTGAGAGGATGGGAGTGGGTCAATATTCTACAAATTTTATATATATTTAAATAATTTATTCAATTAGCTACAACTAATAAACAACAAGGCACCATTCACGTGACATTTGTACACAAATATTTAACATGGAAAACATCCAAGGAGGAAAAACACAAAAGCTTGTTTTATTATGATGAAAATCTAATCCATTGCTTCAAATAACATCAATATTTGCAAGAACCAACTCACAAGCACCCCAATCGCCTCAAATATGCAAGAACCAACTTGCTAGAGGCACCACCTCAAATCTCTATATGCACCAACCTGCTATAGCCAAGTAGATCTATATTTCTTTCATTTTCAAAATGAAATCTCTAGTAGCATTCTTGAATTCTAAATTAAATCGATATCAAAATTGTCTCTTCATCAACTTCCTTCCCTTCTCTAATTTGAATTCAATCCAAAAAACTTGCACACATCACAACTACAATTCGCTTCCTCTCGCACACATATCACAATAGATACTCTCTTTAGTTGAATTCTCTCACACCCTCACACACACTTTCACTCTCACATATGATCTTCACAACACAATTATCGGTTTTAACCCTATATACAAATTACCTGTAGACAAATTATAAAAATAGAAAATAAACAATGACGAGAATATAAAACATATACACAAATATTTTCCCCTATATTCCAAAACAGGGACTACCAGATTAATTTTTCATTATTTTCTTTTAATGTTACGATACATATATATACATGTCAAATTATTCATAAGCACCAATCCATTAAACCTGGATTAGAACATAACCATATTTCCCTTGACCAAATCTACAAAATACCACAGGGAGAAAACCATCATGCCCAAAACCAATTTTGCCAAACCCATTCACAAAACCATAGGTAGGTTCACCCACCTAATATAGGGTCCAAAAAAAAATTTCCTACGGCGTTGCCTTGGATCTTGTACAAGGGGGCTCCGGCCCCCCGAAACCCCCTTATGCCCCCCTATTGTGCCCAACGCAACGAACAGAGGGGGCTATCACCCCACATGTGTGACTAGTCGTGGAAAGAATATAACACACACCCAATATTCTCCCACTTGTTGTTTTGTTTTCCACACAGGGGGGTCACAGGAGAGCTTAGTTATTGGTCCAGTCCTGTAACACCCATTGTTTCTATACACCAAGAAAGCTTCTCAGTTCTCATAGACTTCGACAATGCATCTACATCATTCTTCAAAGTGTCCACCTTTACCAGTAACACCTTTTTTTCCTCAAACATATCCCTTACAAAGTGCTATTGAACATCAATATGATTTGCCTTTGAATGATAACAGGGTTCTTTGCCAAGAAATTTTCACTTTGGTTGTCACAATCTATCCTTATAGCTTGTTGTACTAACCCCATACTTGAACAAAATATCTGCAACCAAACTGCTTCCTTGCTTGCATAAGTGGATGCCAAGTATTCTTCATCTGTAGTTGAAAGTTCCACTACAAACTATATCTTTCTCATCCAACTTACTACGCCTCCAAATAGGTTAAACACATACCCACTTGTAGATCTTCTCTGGTAATGATCTCCATCCCAGTCTACATCAACAAAGCCACAAATGTCCAAAAATCTATCTAATACTGGCCTTCCTTGGTAGCACAAACCATAATCACTAGTGCCACGCAAATACCTGAAAACCTGCTTCACTAATGTCCAATGCTCCTTCCCTAGTTTTGACATGAACTTGCTCAATACCCCCACTGCATGTGCAATCTCTGGTCTAGTACAAACCATTTCTTACATCGGGCTATTGACTACACTTGTGTATGCAACATGAGACATGTCCTCTTCATCTTCTTGTGTCTTGGGACATTGCTCAACATATAACTTTACACCTATAGGAATAGGAACCTTCATCGGTTTATTATATTTCATATTAAACCTTTGCAGTATTGTATCGACATACTTCCTTTGGCTTAATCAGAGCTGCCTATTTTCCCGATCTCGTTTAATTTCCATGCCCAAAATATAGTTTGTAGCACCAAGATCCTTCATGTCTAATTTGGAGGACAAGTGGGTCTTCAAATCCTAGATAATTTCTCTGCCGTTTCCAATCAGGAATATATCATCCACATATAAGACCATATAAATAATATGGTCATCAATTAATTTAAAATACACACCATGATCCGCTTTGCTTCTGGTGAAGCCAAGTCCCCATATAAATGTATCAAATTTCTCATATTGCATCCTTGGTGACTTTTTAAACCCATACCAAGACTTTGTTAACCTATAGACCAGTTCTTTCTTTCCCTTCACCGCAAAGCCTTTAGGTTTCTTCATGTAGATATCTTCTTCTAGATCATCATGAAGAAATGTTGTCTTCATATCCATTTGTTCTACCTTAAAATCAAAAGCAACAGAAACAAATAAAAGTAGTCGAACAGAAGCTACCTTGGCAACAGGAGAAAAAATATCACCAAAACCAATTCCTGGCACTTGGGAATAACCTTTTGCTACCAACCAAGATTTTTATTTCTCCACCTTGCCTTCTACATTCATATTCATCTTAAACACCCATTTTATTCCAATGGTTCTCCTTCTAGCTAACAACTCCACCAGATCCCAAGCCTCATTTTTGTTCAAAGATGTCATTTCATCAACCATGGCCTCTTTCCAGAGTTTTCCACCCTCTGAATCTAATGCCTCCATGATAGTTCTGGGATCATCATCAGTAATAGATAAATCAAAATTTGAATAGAAAGGAGATGGACTATACCTTTAAGGATGCCTTGCTTCTCGATAGGATTTTCCAACAGCTAAAGTTTGTGGCTATTCATCTTATGATTCCTATTCTTCTATAGATTCTAATTCTTCCTCCTTTAGCTGAAACTCTATATTCTGAGGTTCCTTTAGTAGTAATTCCTGTTTAATAACATCTTTCACCTCTCTAAACACCACATCGCGGTTGTACACGACCTTTCTTGTTTCTTGGTTTTAAATCTTATAGCATTTTAAACCATTTGTATACCCAATAAAGATGCACCTTTAAGATTTACAATCTAGTTTGGTTCTTTTCTCCTTTGGAACATGTACGTATGAATCAAAGCCAAATAGCCTTAGATGTGAAAGAGTCCATACCTCATGTGGAGTCTTATCCTCTAACACTAATGAAGGTTATTTATTAACCATGTAAGATGCAGTCTCCACCGCCTCTACTAGAATAAGCATGCTTCTTGCCTTTTCCATCAACGTCTTCTTCATTCTTTTTGCAACTCCATTTTTTTGAGGTATGTATGGAGTATTCTTCTACCATGCTATACCACGCTTCTTATAGAACTCTTCAAATTCCTTCTTGCAGGACTCTCCACCATTATCTGTCCTCAACATCTTTATCTTCTTCTCTGTCTAGTTTTCCACCAAAGCCTTAAATTCTTTAAACCCATCAAAGACTTCAAATTTATTCCTGAGTAAATATATCCATGTATTCCTTGAGAAGATATCTATAAATGATACATAATACATAGACTTACCTAGTGATGGAACCGACACAGGTCCAAACACATCACTGTACACAAGCTCTAATATTCCTTTTGCCCTCTTAGCACCAGAGGGAAACTCACCTGATTCTACTTCCCATATACAAAATGTTGTCAGAAAAGGAAATCCAGAGAGAAATTAGGCATACCTTCTACCATAACATTACCATAAAGTATTCGAAGGACCTTCTCTCCAATATGTCCAAGCCTTTGATGCCATAGCATGTTTCTCGAGAGACCACTAGATTGTTTGCTCCACTTTCAGGAACCACAGAACTATTACACCCATCAATAACAGTACTACTCAGAATCTTGTACAAAGTTCCAATCCTATCTCCCTGCATCAATACCAATGCTCCCCAAACTATATTGTAGGTATCTTTCTTGAACGTTGTTTGTACACCTGCATCATCCATCTTGCTCACAGAAATCAAATTTTTGGCAAATGCAGAAATAGGCAAAACACCCATAACTATTCTAAACCTTCCACGTTGCAAATTTATCTTCAACTTTTTGCGTGTGATGATTCTAGCCTTCCTGTCATCCCCTAAGAATACATCACCACCATCATATTTCTCATACTCATAGAACCACTCCCTATGGAAAGTGAAGTGAAAATATGTACTTGAGTTAACCAACCATGCCTCATGTTCTACTTGTGTACTTGAAGAAGAGGCCAGATAAACATCCCAACCTTCATCTGAGGTGGTTTTCACCTCTACAGAAGGAGCATCATCATATCCCTTTTCTTTCTGAAGAGTTGTATATCTACAGTCCTTTTTGTAGTGCCCAATATACTTTTACAGGTTTTCCTAGAGTTTTAGATCTCCCACTTAAGGAATTATTATTGTTTCTATTATGGTACTGCCCTCTTAAAAACAAGGCATCTTCATTGTAGCTCTCCATATTTTTTGTCTCATCTCCTCCATCAATAATGATGAGACTATTTCATCAAACTTCAAGGTAGTTCTATTACCACTTAGAGTAATAACCAAACTATCCCATGAATCTGGTAGAGAACAGAGTAAATTGATGCACTTATCTTCATTTGTAATATTTATATATCAATAGATAACAATTGGCTTACCACAGTATTAAAGGCATTTAGATACTCTCTCACTATGTCTCCATCCTTCATCCTTAGGTTATACAACTTTTTCTGCAAGAACAATTTGTTCACCAGAGACTTAGATTGGTACAAAATCCTTAACTCGACCCACAAATCCCTCGTCATAGTTTCCCCTAATACATTCAATAGTATTGAATCTGCGATACATAATTGTATTGTGCTCTTTGCCTTCCGATCCAACTTCGCCCATTATTCTGCTGACATTGCCATTGGTTTAATACCCATATCTACCATAATCCATTGATCTTTATCCACTAGTAGATCCTCCATCTTGAGCTTCCACAGCTCAAAAATTTGACCATTAAATTTCTTGATCTCTATCTTTCAACTTCTCACCATCTTCCTTCACCACAAGAATTGATCCCTTAGATCTCCCACTGTACAAGGTCTACCACAAGTCTAAGGAAAATTCTGCAGTAGCAAAGGCATCCCCTTGAAGTTGAAACAAATTTGATACCAAATGTAGGTTTTAACCCTATATAGAAATTACCTGTAGATGAATTCTAAAACCAGAAAATAAACAATGACAAGAATGTATAATAAATACACAAATATTTTCCCCTGGATACCAAAATCGGGAATACTAGATTCATTTTTCATTATGTTTCTTTCAATGTTATAATACATATATATACATGTCGAAGCATTCATAAATCCCAATACATTAACCCTAGATTAGAATAACTGTAGTTCCCTTGACTGAATCTACAAAATACCAACGGCAGAAAATTAACATGCCCAAAACCATGTGCAAAACCCATGCACAAAACCATAGGCAGGTTCGCCCACCTAATATAGGGTCCAAAGTAATTTCCTGGTGTGCTGCACTAGACCCCGTATAGGGGGGCTACCGCCCCCATGAAACCCACCCTATGGCCCCCTGTTTGCACTCAAAGCAATAAACAGGGGGGGATATCGCTCGATTTCTGACCCCCCCCGCCCCCCCCCGCGCGTGCGACTAGTCCTGGAAAGAATATAACGCACACCCAACAACAATAACAATATCTTCAATTGAATACACCCCGACTAAATTCATTATCTCTCTCACACAGTAATTAACCACTTCAATAAGTGTTCAAAAAATTCATCTTTGAGAGAAAACTGCATTAATTCACACATCGTTCAAAGAAGAAGCTACATTAACTCTCACACAACTCAAAGAATAACTTTCATAGTACTCTCGCAGTTTGAGGAGGAACTTCTCATAGTGAATGAAATAATATTTCATCTATTGCATTAATTTCACTTGTACTATTTTACTGTCAATTTCTAAAGCTAAATTTTGGTTCTCTATCTTAGACTTTGAACTGTAATTGAATCAACAAAACAATTTTGATCCAATGTTCTATTGTTTATATCTTTTGCGCTTGAATTACCATGCACTTAGTCATCATAATCTTAATCTAATTTTTCCCTTTAACTAACATTAACTATATTTTGGCACTCAAAATTCCAAATTTGATTGTGTTTCACCCTTAAAATTCAACTCTTAACATATATGACCATAACTTAGAACCAAACACTTAAAACAAAGGTGCTTAGACCTATATTCCATATTTGGGTATTTTTTGTGTTTTGGCATTTCTGCAAAGAATTTGAATGCCTCGATATCTAGATGGCCATCAGTCAATTTTGGACCCACTTCCTAGTCATCCTCTATTGCATCACCCTACTATGTTGGCTTACTCATCAAATCCTCATCAACTAGTTAACTACTAATAGTTGTAATCGATGTGTCATGGCTCCACATCCACTCAATTGAACTGCAATATGGTAAACGAAAGAATTTGTGTTATCACTTTAGTGAAATACACCTAGAGGCCTAGATACCTGGATGTAATTCTTTGTGCCACGTTGGTACACCAAATTAGTAGCCAATTATTGGCCACCCAATATACTAGCCTCTCATTGTTTTAATGAAATGGCCCCTTTCCTTTGATTTTCTTATTTGTTTTTCATTTTGATACCTAGTTTGAACTAAAATATGAGTTTGAAGTAGGGATTTTATTATGGACTTTCACATGGTTTTCTTTTCATTGACATATTGTTTGATAAATATCCTTAAAGAACTAGAAGGCACATCTCAAACTCTATTGATAGTAGTTGATGGTTGTTCTCGCTGTATAGAGAATGTTTATTCATTTTTTTTGAAGTTATATATATATGTGTGTGTGTGTGTGTGTCTATCATATCTTTTGAGCGGCCTCATGATGTTATAGTTCTATTGAACGAACCCTATATATGATTTTATATTTTCATTATGTTCTTACACACTCGCTTGCATTGACTATTGGTTAGAATTGCACCTAAAGTCGTGATGTTTATGTATTATATAGTTCATGGATTAAGAATTCTTTCGTTATTTTTGAACCTTGCTATGAAATATAACATATGTGCTTATGTTTTACATGTTGGAATATAATCCTAAAATATACATTTATTTTTTAGCCTAAGTATCCTTGACTTAGCCGCATGCACTAAAAATCATGTTCACACTTGGTTTTTGGTAAACTAGCTCAGCGGACCAACTTTCCCTTGTTTTTTTCCTTTAAAGGCTTAATATTATGGAAATATTGGTCCAACCACTTTCCTAAACCATTTAGAAATCCAAGTGCATGTTCACACCTAATCACACCTCATCCGCTTGAGTTATTTGAGGATTGTCACCCCTCATGAAGATTTCCCCTTAAAATAAGGGATTTTGTCCCTCGGACCATCTTAGCATGTTTTAAAGTTGCCTTCCTTGGGAAATGCACCCCTCCTAATGCTTTCCTCGTGGCTGATAGTTGGCATAGGTTGTGTTGAGTCATTGTTGCTATTTTAGGCCTCGCTTTAGCTTTTCTTAGCCTTTTCTAGTTTTTTTACTAGTTTTTTCTTAGTTTTCTAGATTCAGCAATTTCTATATAACCACCTCCCTTTGGTATTAGAGATTTGGTTGCTCATGTATTAATATTGTTCATTAATTTAATACATTTATTTTATGGAGCAAATTATTTGTCTCATCTCTTGAATATCAGTAAATTACTTGTGTTTAATTTAAGTAGAATTCTAGATCTATCAGAGTTTTTGCAAGAATTCAACATGGTATCAGAGCTAGTTCGAATATAGTGGATTGTACACGGTTTTATTTACAGGTATAGATCATCAGGAGGCATAGCAAGTAGCAATGGATCATCTCTCTCATTCCAGAAAACTCGTTCTAAATCCTTTCAATTACTTTGAATGGAAGACAGATATCACTCTGCTTTACAAGGTAACAATGGGAACGGAGAGTGAACCGGCTTCTGCAGTGGAGAAGATCAAGTATTTCAATAAATTAGATGAAGTAATTGGGCTGATATGCCTATCAATTTCCAGATAACTCCTCTTTAATTTCAATGGAGCCACTACTCCTGATGCAGTCTGGACCACATTGGAAGGACTATTCGGCAAGCAAGATGAAATGAGAGTGCATCAACTGGAGAATGAACTCATATCCATTAGTCCAACTCATTTCAACAACCGGAAAGAATAATTCACCAAGTTTAAATCCCTCCTCGTTGAACTTGATGCATGTGGAGTCAAGAAAGAGGAAGATCAACTGATCCTTTCAATTCTCTCGAATTAGGCCCTGAATATTCCTTATTTGTATCATGTTTTCAAGCATCTAAATTGAATCAGGAAAAATGGAAAATGCCTCCATTGAATGACTTCATTGCAACATTGACTGAAGAGCAAGCTAAGTAAGTCCAAATGGGTGGCATCAAGCATTCAAAGAACCAAGCACTTGCGGCTACTGATGCTCCAAAGAGCAGTGGAAGAGACGAGAAAAAAGGGAAGGGTAAATTTAGAATCGAAGAAGGAGAGATCCGTACAATCATCAGAGAGCCCTTCTTTGCCTAAGGGTAAGAAGAATGAGGAGAGAACACTTTGCAACTACTGTTCCAAATATTTTCATCTCAAATAAAATTGCATGAGGAAAACAATTGATGAGATGGCTAATCAATTGCAGCAACACAATCTCACCGTGCCTGAGAATGCAAAGAAGAAGGATGATAACAGAACGGGAGATGGGAGAGGGAGATCCCGAGATGGTCATGCTTTAATGGTTGTCACATCCACTTCTTCAGCTTAGATCCCTAATTCAGGTGCATCGAACCATATGGATGCATCAAAAGATGAATTTTCCTCCATCGAAGAAAGCAGCAGATCCCCAATTTACTTGGGAGATGCCAAACCCGCAAATGTGTGCGAAGAAGGAATTGTAGACCTTGAAGGGGGATTCTTCACAAATTTCTTCATGTTCCCTCACTATCCATAAATATTCCCTCGGTATATCAAATCACTCATTCCAGCTTTAGAAGGAAGGTGGAGTTCACTCCAGACTCCGCAGTGATTACCAACATTTCTAGAGGCTCACAACTTGCACATGGAATTGCAGATCACAGTTCTCGTTTGTGTTTCTTCTCCCAGTTTGTTCCTAAATCTATTAGCATTGTATTTATGTCATAATCTAATTATATTAGTAGGTTATGGCATGAAATATTTGGCCATCTAAACTATAAGTACTTGCATCAACTTAGCAAGGAAAACATGGTAGAAGGATTGCTGGATATTAAATTCACAAGCGGTGTATGTCAAGGATGCATTCTTGGCAAGCATCTGGAGAAAAAGTTTGACAAAGGAAAGACAAAAAGGGCTTCTTCACCTCTTGGGCTGATTCACAGTGAAATCATGGGCCCAGTCCCGCAGCCTTCAATCAGTAAGGCTCGATATGTACTCACCTTCATAGATGATTTCTCTCGCTTTACTTGGGTATTTTTCTGAAATTAAAAATCGGAAGTATTTGAATGCCTTATAGAATTTAAAGCACTTGCTGAGAATGAGTCTGGGTGTAAGATTAAGGTACTCCATACTGATAATGGGGGGGAGTATGTCAACAAAGATGTGCAACAAATTTGTATTGATGCAGGTATACAGCTACAACACACAGTGCCATATACACCATAACAGAATGGTGTCGTGGAGAGGAAAAACCGATCATTAAAAGACATGGTCAATTGTGTTACACAAAAATATCGTCACCATGATTATTTGCAGTCAGTATGGGTCTATCGTCACTTATACTATCCTCCTAAGCAAGTCTCAGACCTTAGCTCTTCATGTCAAGCTTTGCAAATGAGAGAAAAAACATTGAAAATCAATATTACTCTGGTTTCGCAGTTTCTCTCACTTTTGCCTGTGGGCCCGCACCCTTTGTTCATATTTCCTGCGTATCTGCACGCTCTGTCTGTAAAGGGGTGGGTGCGTACCCCTGTAAAATTCAAAAAGGCGCAAGTTTATCCTAAAAAACTCACTTTTGGGTTAAATCTAGATGTTTCTAGAAGGATTTTGACGTGGATTGTTCGCTCCAAGGTGGTTCATGCATTCCAAAAGAGAAGGAGCTAATCCCTTGATAGGAGGAGCTATCCCTTTGAAGGAGGGCTTTATCCCTTTGAAGGAGGACCTAGTAACTTCCCTCCATTGCACTATTAATTAAGGCATTGGGTCAGTTGCTAGAGAGGTTAGAAGCTGAACATTTTGAGGGTAAATGCTGATGGAATTGGGACTTCCTAGTTAAACTTGAGAGGAGAGATCACATACCTTTTGGTTTCATTGGGAAGTGAGTGAAACTTGTCAAAGTAGAGGAGACTTCTTGTCGGACCTTGGGAGGAGCTTGTACAACATCAAGGCACAGGTTGTAAAGTTCTTCTTCATTTGAATTAATACAATCAGATTCATTTTTCTCAACAAATTTTCTTATGGTTTGTTTCATAATCTCCTTGATCATTATGATGAATATGCTTTATAATATTGGCTCTTCAGGTGCTATTTAATTGTTTGCTTGTTTGTGTTTGCAGAATTACACTTCAAGGAAGCTCATTTGGAGCGAGGGAGCGAGGCTTCCACAAACTTGCATTGGACTCCAGGTAGGCCTAAAAACACTTGTTTGCCTTTATTTTACTCGCATATTTATAGAAAGATAGTTTTTTATTGGCTTGCTTGTCACTAGATATCCTTAGATACTAGGAAGGTCGATCTTGTCCGCAACCTCGACTCATTTCGCGTGACATTCCTTTGGATATATGTGGAATTATTTTAGGAAGTCCTTACTTGTATGATAGAAAGGCTATTTTCTATAGAGCTAAGAACAAGTATCTACTTGTTAAAGATGGAATAGAATACTTTGCAAGAGCTCATAAGCTCAAGAATAATTATACTCTCATAAACTCAGGGAAGATGAAAAGAATGATTAATTCATGCAAACAATTCTTACTGATGGTTGTAAAGGAAAATAAACCCAATAAAACCAATGTATTTGAGGGCTATAATGCTGAACAGAAAGCTGATATAGAAAAGGTTGTTTCAGAGTATGATGTCTTGTTTTAAGAACCTAAAGGCCTGCCACCCAAAAAGGGAATAGTACATGATATTATTTTGCAACAGGATGTTCCATTGCCTAACATTGGGATGTACAAGTTGTCTACTTTAGAGAATGCTGAAATCAAGAAGTAGGTGTAGGAGTTGCTCGAGAAAGGGTTCATCAGGCCTAGCACATCACCATGTGGGTCACCAATTGTTTTGGTGAGAAATAAAGATGGCTCATGGAGAATGTGCATTGATTACCAAGCGTTGAATAAGATAACAATAAAAAATCATTATCCCCTTCCTCGCATAGATGATCTTTTAGATCAATTAAAGGAAGTTGTTTATTTCACCAAGCTAGATTTGCATAGTGGATACCATCAGGTGAGAGTTGCAGAGAAAGATGCATGGAAGACTGCTTTCAAAACAAAGCAGGGATTGTATGAATCACTGGTTATTCCTTTTGGCTTAACTAATGCTCCTGCTACTTTCATGAGATTAACGAATGATGTACTCAAACCTTTTCTTGATGGTTTTGTTATTGTGTATCTAGATGACATTCTGATTTTTCGTAAAATGTGGGAAGAACATTTAAAGCATGATAGGCAGACATTAGATGTTTTGAAAAGAGAAAAACTTTATGTTAAACTCTCAAAATGTGAATTTGGCAAAACATCTATAAACTACTTGGGTCATATAGTAGGGGGAGGTGAATTGAAAATAGATCCCTCTAAAGTGGTAGTCATTGTGAATTGGCCTAAACCCAGGTCTGCTACAGAAGTGAGAAGCTTCTTAGGAGCATAACAAAATTGGAGGAAGTTCATTTCTAAGTTCTCCTCGATTGCAGCTCCCTTACATGCTTTAACAGGATTGAATAAGGTTTTTCAGTGGGGAGGCAAACATCAGAAATCCTTCGACATTGTTAGAGCATAGATTTACCTCAGGCTGAAAAGGTAGGATCCAGGGCCAACATCAAACCATGCTCAGTCTGGTAGCTAGCCCTACCAGGTCGAGGGAGGGCTCTCTCTAGGTCAATCTCAGCAAATTATGATCACTAAGGGCTTGAGATCGACTAATATAGCTACTGATCTTAGGCTAGGTATAGGTACAAAGGAGTATGATTGAATAAAATGATGAATTTGTGGGCTCTAAGGGAAAGGCAGATCTTCTGTGTGTTAGAGTCGATCTTGTCAGTCCTCCATTAGAGATCAAAACTCTTTCTGCATCTCATTTTTAGGTGTCTCGCTCCATTCACTCAGCTGCATTCCACTAGAAGCATGCCATAATCTGACGGAAGGGTCTTGTCAGTTCATTCCCCTCATGTCTTGCACCTGTTGGCTTAGGTCTTTTCATCAATGTTTATTAAAGTCCATGACAGTCAATGTTTGATATTTTAATGAACAAGAGTCATTTCAGTCATTAGGTCTAGGGTTTGAAAATTTTTGTTCTCAAATAATACTTGCATGCCAAAGGAAGGCTCAATAATTCACTCAAATGATGTTTCTGAGCCAGAAAAGATGAATTTTTGAAAACCGAGAGAGGTTTTTGTCCAAAATAGGCCAAGGACAAAAACCCTCCTTCACTTTTTACACAGGTGTCATGGTTTTAGAGAAATGTCAAAAATACAATTGCCTCGGAAGAATTGATGCTCCTCTAAAGTGACCTTGGGAGATTTGATTTTTGACAGGGAAAATGAGCTCCCAATTACCCAATTCTAGTTGGGTTGGAAATTAGACTCAAAGACCTTTCCAACGGGCTATCCTGCACCCACTTTGGACAACAGGACGACATCCAAACGTCTCCTGCAAAAAGCGTTACGCATAATGGAAAACAATTTATATTTTTGGATTCAGCATGAAAAATCATGACTGTTGGTGCATGGCCAAGGAGTTTCGGCAAGATTTGAGTCCTCAGGAGGTCAAAAACATTCACCAAAAGACCTTTCTGCCCCTATTTTGACACACAAGAAGGAGTCTTGGGAGAATGAGGTTTTGGAGAGGCAAATGGGCACCAAATTCCGAAATTCCACTTGGGTTGGAAATTACACTCAAAGACCTTTCCAAAAAGCTATTCTGTCTCTAATTTGGACACTAGGAAGGCCTCTAAAAGTCCCCCACAAAAAAGCACTACGCACAGGCAGTGACGCGACGCTTATGATAGGGAGCTCCAAAACACGAAAGGTTTACATTTTTGGATTCAGCATGAAAAATCATGAATGATAGTGCATGGCTGAGAAATTTGGACAAGTTTTGAGTCCCCAGACCTCTCCATTTGTCATTTGGGTGGAAAATGCAACGCTGGCAAATGGTTGGCTCTTCGACTTCAGTTCACTAATGATGATTGAACGACTCCCTATCTTCAGCGATTTGCTTTCCCACCTCTGAGGTTATTTATGGTATTGAAAATCATTTGTAAAGGGTTGGAATTTCTGGGAGCAGTGTGAAGAAAAAACCCAGTGCTCTCATTGTACAGTTTTGGCCTGGAGTTTAATAGAATGATACAACTCTGATTCATGAGATCCCTGTGTTGTGAGTTTTAGCAAATGTGTTTTTCTTTCTATGTTTCATATGTATTCTATTATGTTTACCATCCATTCATAATTGTTTCTGGTTGAATTCTCTTAAGTAGAAGAGGTAGAATTCAGTTTATGCTCTGCCTTGTAAAGCATTCATATTTTGTGTATTTTTCTTCTGTCTGAAAAGGATTCATGCATATGCCCTTTTTAGCTTTTCTCAATAGTCTTTCCACTCCATTTTATTTAAATCTGATTGCTAAATCTCTCGCCTATCTTGCCTCACGAAATATTGTATGTCATTGATTTAATTTCCCATCTCATGTGGTCCTTTGGTCCCACACAGCCCAAAAAATTCAGTAAGTCAAAAGATTGACTCTTGTTACATATCTATTTACTAGCCTAAGATCAGTATTCATTTTGAGTCATCTCAGACCATATTGTTTATTCTTCACTGAGTGTGACCCAGAGAGAGCCCTCTCCTGTTCTGGTAGGGCTAGCTACCAGAATGAGCGTGGTTTGTGGTTATCCTAAATTTTGCCTTCCTTCAGCCTAAGGCAGATTTAGGTGCTAACATAGTCGCGACTCCACTAGGGAAAAATGGTTTGCTTGAAGATTGTTTTGCCCCAATACATCTATTAAGCTCAGATATGATGGTTGATGGTGAACAACAATCATAAATAAGAAGACAGCTGAAATCATTCACCTGGAGACTCCTTTCACTAAAGAATCCAGCAATCGGTGCTTCATGGTGACTCCACTGCAGAGGGATCAATAGCTTTGAGATTTTTTAAAATGGACCGGATTGGAAGAAGATACACTCCCATGAGCCGAGATCACATTCCAGGCTTTCCAAATAAGATTCCAAAAGTAGATTGGTCAAGGAATTTGCCTATGTTTAAAGATGATGGTAGGAAGGATGCTGCTTTACATCTGGTTAGATTTCACATGCACATTTGCAAGTTGAAGGTTGATTTTCCTGAAGATTGCTTAATGAAGATATTCCTGGCCACTCTAGAAGGTGAAGCCCAATCTTGGTATGAAAGTTTGCCGTTGACTTGTATTTATTGTTTAAAGGATTTTCATGCCATGTTCTTTAAGAAGTATGAAGACTCTTATCCAGCATTAAATTTAGTTCATGACTGTTGCAAATATGCTGATGGTTTTACTGAAAGCCTTGAAAAATATTATGAAGATGATAATTTCATGGATGAAGAGATCATGGAAGCCCTGTGTGAAAACCCATTTCAGCAGCATGAAGATGATCATGAAAATTTGCAGTAGAATCAAGATTGTAGTACGGTGGAAGATGAAGGAATTTTGCATGTTGACAAATCAACAGGAATTACATGAAATGGATCAGCAGCCTGAGGAAAATTTATACACCCCTTCACTTGAAAATATTGAATAAAATCACTGTTCGTGCAAGAGAAAATGAAAAGCATTATCTCCTTTGTCTGAAAATGAAATAGATCAACTCTTGAACAGTCTTGTTCCAGCTTAAGTTAACACAGATCTGTAGTGTGCACACGGTCAAGAAGGTGATGGTGGAAATTTTTCCTCTTCTGAAAAGGATGACAGTCCTATGGGCAGCTTTATAGATCAACAGGCTGAAGATTTCCATATGGCTGGAAATGATGAAAGAAGAAGTTTTGTTTCAGATCTAGTGGAAATAAAAGATGATATGCAAGAAAATGATGTTCCAATCTCAGATAATGGGGATGATAAATCAGATCAAGAGACAGATGGTGAGGATGAAAAAGAGAGTTGCATGGTTGAGGCTGCCTCAAATGGAGGAAACAAAGGTACAGACCTAACTGACCTTATCTCACCAAAACTAGATCTTCATGAGGAGGTAGCTCATTCCCTCTATGAACAACAAGATGAGATCTTTGTTCAAGTAAGTGAAAAAGCTCTGGGCGAATTTATGGTAGATGATATAAATGATTGTGTTGGGTTTCAAGAATCATTTGAAGTTTCTTTTCTCATGATTGATGAATGCAAAGACAATCTGGCTGTCATATCATATGAAGATGACCTACAATATATTCAGACTTTAGCAAACCAGACCATTCAGGATTACCTTTTAGACTCTTCCTCATATGTCTCATGTTTTGAAATGTTCTTTGAAGAGGAAATCTACTCATCTATTTGTTTAGAAATTTTTGAGGACCAGGACCATACTTTTTCTGAAGTACATTATGAAGGAAGATCAGAATCAAAAGAAAAAGACATCTTGTTTCCTCGGCAGGAGGGAAATCTTCATGTTTTTCATGATCCAATGGCAAATCTGTTGCAGTCAGTAGTGAAGGTGATTATTGCAGTATTCAGTGATGAAGGAGATCATGGTCAATTATGTTTTTGAATGCCTAGTTACCAGTATCTATTGTTGACTAGGAGATCTGATCAGGAGAATCAATCAAGAAGGCATCTGCTTGATTGGTTACATTGGAAGAGACATTACACATGATTGTACATATTGCATTAGTATGCAGGTGGCTGTCATCATAATTTGAAACCCTCGAATCTTGATGGACTGCTGCCATTGAATAAGTTTTGTCAATTATTATTTTAGTGAAGTCAGTCATGAGTCATTTCCTTTTGCATTGAGTCAGTTTTCTCAGTCATGTTGGTTTCATAATTAAGTCGGTTTAAGTCAAGTTCCAGTCAATAAATGCGTCAAAGTCTTGTGTTGTTTGTCAAAATAATGACTCCATAGTCCAATGGACAAAAGCACTATCTGCTCACCCAGAGATCTGCAGTTCTTGGCACCTCCAAGGAGCTAGAGCTACCATCCCCCATTGGAGCCAATGTTAGAGTCAGTCTTTTCAGTCCTCCGTTAGAGATCAAAAATCTTTCTGCATCTCATTTTTAGGTGTCTCACTCCATTCACTCAGTTGCATTCCGCTAGAAGCATTCCATAATCTGACGGAAGGGTCTTGTCAGTTCATTCCCCTCAAGTCTTGCACCTGTTGGCTTAGGTATTTTCATCAATGTTTATTAAAGTCCATGTCAGTCAATGTTTGATCTTTTAATGGACAAGAGTCATTTCATTCATTAGGTCTAGGGTTTGCAAATTGTTGTTCTCAAATAATACTTGCAGGCGAGAGGAGGGCTCAATAATTCACTCAAATGATGTTTTTGAGCAAGAAAAGATGAAATTTAGAAAACCGAGAGAGTTTTTTTTCCATAATAGGCCAAGGAAGAAAAACCTCCTTCACTTTTTATACAGGTGTCATGGGTTTAGATAAATGTCAAAAATACAATTGCCTCGGGAGAATTGATGCTCCTCTAAAGTGACCTTGGTATATTTTCTCTTTGATAGGGAAACTGAACTCCAAATTGAAACATTCTAGTTGTTTTGGAAATTATACTCCAATACCTTTCCAACGAGCTATCCTACACCCAATTTGGACACCAGGAAGGCCTCCAAAAGTCTCCTGCAAAAAGCATTATGCACAGGCTCTATGCGCTGTGCCACTGGCGTGGCACTTATGATAAGGAGCTCCAAATGGAAAAAAAAATTATATTTTTTAATTATGCATGAAAAATCATGACTTTTGTGCATGTCCAAGAATTTTGGGCAAGTTTTGATTCCTCAGGAGGTAAAAAAGACTCACCAAATGACATTTATGCCACTATTTTGACACACAGGAAGTAGTCTTGGGAGAATGAGGTTTTGGAGAGGAAAATGGGTACAAAATTCCAAAATTCCACTTGGGTTGGAAATTTGACTTAAATACCTTTCCAACGAGCTATTATGTGCCCAATTTGGACACCAGGAAGGCCTCCAAAGTCCCCCGCAAAAAAGCACTATGCACAGGTTCTATGCGCCGCGCCATTGGCATGGCGCTTATGATAGGGAGCTCCAAATCACGAAAGGTTTACATTTTTGGATTCAGCATGAAAAATCATGAATTATGGTGCATGGTTGAGAAATTTGGACAAGTTTGAGTCCTCGGACCTCTCCATCTGTCATTTGGGTGGAAAATGCAACGCTGGCAAACTGTTGGCTCTTCGACTTCAGTTCATTAATGATGATTGAACGACTCCCTATCTTTAGCAATTTGCTTTCCCACCTTTGAGGTTATTTATGGTATTGAAAATCATTTGTAAAGGGTTGGAATTTTTGGGAGCAGTGTGAAGAAAAAACCCAGTGCTCTCATTGTACAGTTTTTGCCTAAAGTTTAATAGAATGATGCAGCTCTGATTCATGAGATCCCTGTGGTGTGAGTTTTAGCAAATGTGTTTTTCTTTCTATGTTTCATATGTATTCTATTATGTTTACCATCCATTCATAATCATTTCTGGTTGAATGATCTTAAGTAGAAGAGGTAGAATTCAGTTTATGCTCTGCTTTGTAAAGCATTCATATTTTGTGTATTTTTCTTCTGTCTGAAAAGGATTCATGCATATGCCCTTTTTAGCTTTTCTCAACAGTCTTTCCACTCCATTTTATTTAAATATGATTTCTAAATCTCTCGCCTATCTTACCTCACGAAATATTTTGTGTCATTGATTTAATTTCCCATCTCATGTGGTCCTTTGGTCCCACAGCCCAGAAAATTCAGTCAGTCAAAAAATTGCCTCTTGTTCCATATCTATTTACTAGCCTAAAATTAGTATTCATTTTAAGTCATCTCAGACCATATTGTTTATTCTTCATTGAGTTTGATCCAGAGAGAGCCCTCTCTTGTTCTGGTAGGGCTAGCTACCAGACTGAGCGTGGTTTGTGGTTACCCTGAATTTTTCCTTCCTTCAGCCTAAGGCAGATTTAGGTGCTAACAGGGTGCAGGGAATGAGGCTCAGTCTTGCATGGGTCTCAATGGGGCAAGGTAGGAAACTGTATTTGGCACTCTAAATCAAGTGAGATGGATGGATCAGATAGAGGAAGAGTTGAAGAGGGCAAGGGAAGCCATGGATCCTCTCCAAACAATTGAAAACATCAAGAAACTAAAGCAAACTTCAAGTAGAGCACTGCAATTTCAATGTATTCTACTTACACTCTTGTTTGATTTAGCTGAGAAGAGATAAGAAAGAAATGATATACATAACACATGAATAAATTCACAAATACATAAGAAAGCACTATACCAAAACAAATGCCACAGGGATCCCAAAGAGTACTACAAACCTTGGTCTCAATTCCTTAGCCAAAACACTGATATGAATGTACAATGAAGCTCCTTACTTTCTCAAGAGTCCAACCATGCTAATGACTAAAAAAACACATAATATAGACAAAGCATACCTCATCCTTGCCTATAGGGGTCAAGCTCACATTTTTAGGAGCTGATTCAACTGATTCTAAACTAGGAACTAGAAATCAGGCAATGAAACAACATGCCTCTAGAAACAAGGGAACTGATTCATTCAGTTTCAAACAACCTTTTAACTGATGAATCTACCTAACCAAGTGAAAATTTGACATATTTACATCATGATCCATAAATGTAAATGAAATTACATCACAATTTGACATTAAGAAAGTGAAAGAGTCAAACTGGCCAAAACTAGGCGAAAAACAGAGTAATACTTGGTCAAACTGGCAATTTTTCCTCTATGCACCGCGCCTGATTCTCTATGTGCTGCACCTGTTTGGACCCACTTTTTGAGGCCTTATTGGTGTCCAAATTCACTCCAAGTGTGCTTTTTGGAAAGGTCTACTTGTGTAATTTCCAATCCAAGTGGCATTTTTCAATTTGGCCTTCATTTGCCATGTCAAAAATCAAATCTCCCAAGACTGCTTCCTGTGTGTCAAAATAGGGGTAGTGAGGCTATTTTTTGAGTGTTTTTGACCTTTTTGAGGGCTCAAAACCTTCCCAAATTTCTTGGCCATAGGTAGGTAAGCATAATATTTCATGCCAAATCCAAAAATGTTGAGTTTGTGTGATTTTGAGCCTCCTAGCAAAAGCGAGCGCCACGTGGCGCGGCGCATAGGGCAGAAGTTCCTGTTTTTTGTGCCAAAATTTTCCAAAATGCAAAAGATGTCCCAAATTTTTTGAAATTTGGGCTGAGCCTTCTCTATCAAGAGCTATTTTGGGCCAAGGAATCCTCATCCAATATCTAAAGTTGAACATACTCCTTTTTCCTCTTTGATGCCTTCCTCAATTTTGCCTTTAAACTCCTGATTCGTGCCTTGCAAACTTTTTTCCTCACCATGTAATGAAAATCCATGTGTCTCAACAATTGTTTCTCCTTGTTGACCTTCTCCAACAATCTCTCTAAGTGGATGTTGGCTCTCTCAAGCCAAGACACCTGATTTGCATTGATCTCCTGCTCAAGTGAAGTGAACTCCACCCTCCTCCTTTGGGCAGCTTGGCAATTCTCTTGAATGTTTTGTAACTCCATGATTGCTTGTTGATATTCAAGCTGTGTATTCCTCTCCTCCAAGTATTTTATGATCCACTTAGCCCTCTCCAAGTTGAGGGACAAGGCCTTGATGTCTGCCTGCTACTCTTGGATGATTTCCTTAAGATTTGCACTTTGCGAGCCCATATCTGTATCATCATCCTCAATGAGGATGAAATCAGTCTCTCACTCACTTGAAGGCCCCTCATCCTGCATTGGCCTCTTGCCTTTGTCATGAACCTGTGGTGCTGATGTTAGAAGTGGGACCCCTTCCACCCGAGGTGGAGATAATACTCACTTTGCTGCTGCGAACAACTGCCTAGTGCCCTTCTGATAAGTGATAAACACTGACATACTGATGGCCTGTGTCTCATGACCCTCATGCTGATAAGAAGGTTCACCTGTCTCATGCAAAACCTCTAAAGGTCCCTGAGGAGGTCTAAAAAACTCACGAGAGATGAAGTCCTCCCAAGTGATGCCCTGTAAGCCAAGCTAATGAATGACTACAATTTTGATGAGAGCAAAATGGTAAATACTGTTGAACTACTGTTGAGGAGTCTTATGCTGCACTAGAGTGGTCATCTTTTCACTATTTCGGCACATGAAGTAAGGGATGTTCATCATCCGTCCCCGGGTAACATTCATCAGCAGCCTAATATGATAAGCATATAAACGAGAGAACCAGCCCTCACAGCTGAAATACTTCATGATTAGTTTCATTAAAGGAGCATATTCATCTTTGAGGTACCGAAAAGGAAACACTCTCTTGAGCTGTCTCAAAAAGCCGGGCTTGATGTACGATTCATAATGCTGCCAGTCAATTTGCTGCCTCTTGTTCCATTGTTCTCCAATGTTGGGAATACTGGTTGCTAGTGAAATGGATTCTGGTGTTAATGTGAAAGTGACACCAGCTAAAGTAGCTTGACCATCATGTAAATGCAACACAAATAAGTGGCCCAACTCATGGTGAAACTGAATGCTACCAACCACCTCACAAAATTCATAGCAGGACTGGTGCTGAAAACAAGAAATGGCAAGAGGGCAAGCCTGTAATTCAGCAAAGGTGGTTGGTTCTTCTCTAATATGTTTTCCACCACTATGAGGCCTCCTGGGTGCATGTACCTCTGCAGGTGAGTCACTGTGGGTCTCCTCTTCATAATCATATGAAGGATCAAATTGCATCTCTGCTG
Organism: Pinus taeda; assembly: GCA_000404065.3. NCBI lineage: Eukaryota > Viridiplantae > Streptophyta > Pinopsida > Pinales > Pinaceae > Pinus > Pinus taeda. The sequence goes on along the minus strand of APFE030820567.1, from coordinate 113,588 downwards.
GTGGATAAACTGTCTTGGAGCTGCCTTGATGAGAAGTAGGTGATTGTGATGTTTTTGACTTTTGCCTCCAAGGGAAACAGTGGTATGAGGGATTGTGGAGGGGGAAACAGTGAGGGATTTAGGGACTGTTGGGGTAGGGTTTACTTAAGGGAACAGGGGTTAGGGAGTAGTTTGGGAGTTTTTAGTATGGGACTAGGGTTTGGGACTTTGAGTTTGGGACTTTTGGAAATGGGAATGGGGAGAGGGAATTAGTGAATTTGGGGAATAAGGAAATCAAGGGAGAAATGGGGTAAAGAGTGGTGAGGTGAGGGAATAACTTGGTAGCAAAACAGTCAATACAAAACCCTAGCATTGTTTGATTTTGAGAGAGAGGTAGGGTTTGATATTCTTATCCAACCACCATAAGGCAACCACCATCAAAAAGGCACCAAAGTTGGATGAAAAACAATGACAAAAGATCAACCTACTTATAAAATAGAAGACCCACGCGTTTTGAGTGATTTGGAGCAAGCTTTGGTAGTTTTCGAGCTTGTCGGTTGTATGCGCTGCGCAACAAACCCAATGCATCGTGCCCGTGCAAAATTGAGCTGGAGGTTGAAGCCCAGTGCGCCACGCCACCTGCCCAGTGCGCCGCGCCCAGTGACTTGGAGTCATTTTCACCAATTTTTGTCACTTGCTCACCACAACAATTTTGCCTTGCTTCCACTTTGTCTTGGAGTGCAAATAAACTTTTCAAATTGAAGGAATGACTTATACATGGAGCTTTTAATTTTTGGCTCATAAAACCCACTTTCATAATGTTTAGAATTTGACTTTATTTTTAAACTCTGTTTTTTAAACTTGTTTCACTTCATTTGAGCTTGTGATGAACTAAATGACCTATGCTTTGCTTGTTTTGCAGGGGGGTTGGATCTATTAGGGCTAGGGAAAGTATCAGGGTTGCAGGGGAAGTAATTTACATATGGGGGAAATTAAATTAAATAAATTTGTACCATAAAAGAAAAATACTCTGTTTTTCCTCAAAACAAAATTTTGACGAAAGACACATTTCTGAGCACTTGATGATAAAACTTATTGATGTTGGAACCTCCTATTTGTACCATAAAAGCAAAATACTCTGTTTTTCCTCAAAACAAAATTTTGAGGAAAGACACATTTCTGAGCACTTGATGATAAAACTTATTGATGTTGGAACCTCCTCATGTACCTGCTGGTGGTGATTGGACACCTTCAAACACTTTTTGATGAAACCCTAGACCTAAATGACAATGAAACCCTAAATGGATCTTTGCAATCTTAAAGACAAAAGGGTGATTGTATATGCTTTTTAATGAACAAACATGAACCAATAGGTAAATGACATGAGGGAAACTATAGGAAAGCCACTACCGTCAGATGATCCATGCACCTAATGGGATGCAGATGACTAGGTGGGACACCTAATATGAAATGCAACAAGAGGATTTGATCTCTAACGGAGGGATGAAGATACCAACACTAACAGACACCTTGAAAGAAAAGATTAGTATAACACCTGTACTAGCACTGCCAGATTTGCAAAGACCATTTGAGATCCGAACTGATGCCAATGACTATGCCATGGGAGCAGTGTTGACACAGCACGGTAAACCCATATGTTATCATTTTGAGACTTTTAATCCTACAGTAGTTAACTATCCTACATATGATAAAGAATTGCATGCATTAGTTCAGAGTATGAAAAAGTAGAAACATTACTTAATGAGAAAAGAGACAGTAATACATACTGATCATCAACCACTTCAATATCTACACTCCCAAACTAAGTTGCACCAATCAAGACATTACAGATGGATGGGGTTTCTACAACAGTTTCACTTAGTCATCAGATATAAAAAGGGCATACATAACAAGGTTGCAGACATGTTATCTAGACCCATTATAAATGCATCTACCATACTTAAGCATAATTATGTGCTACACATGAAAGCTACATAGAACAATATGCTCAGGATATGGACTTTAAATATGTATATGCAACTTTGAGTCAAGGCAAAAGAGTAGAAGAATTGGACTATCATGTGAAGGACCGACTCTTATACCATTGTGGGAAACTCTGCATTCCACAAACCGAGAGAGTAAAGATAATTAGGGAAGCACACACTTCTCTAATATCAGGTCACTTTGGGGTAAGTAAAAACAGTTGCACAGCTGCAAAGATTTCTGCTATTGGCCGAAAATGAATGAGACAGTTTTTAGATATGTAAGAGGGTGTGCCATGTGTGCTAAAAGCAAGCCCAACAATAGAAAACTAGGCTTGTACACTCCATTGCCAGTTCCTTCTCACCCTTGGGAAAGTGTTTCCATGGATTTTGTTGGAGGACTACCTAAATCAAGGAAAGGTCATGATTATCTATATGTTGTTGTGGATAGGTTCAGCAAAATGTGCATTTTGATACCTTGTAGTAAATAGATTATAGCTGAACAGACTACAAAACTGTTCTTTGAACATGTATCGGTTCATTTGAGATTACCCACTTCCATTGTATCTGATCGAGACACCAGATTTGTGGGGAAATTTTGGTCTAGTCTGTGGGAACTGATGGACACCAAACTAAAGAAAGGCACAACTTTTCATACACAAACAGATGGCCAAATAGAAGTAGTAAATAGGACGGTGATCTAGTTACTAAGAGGATATTGCAACAAACATCCTAAGCTTTGGGATGAACACTTGTGTTAGGTGCAGCATGCTTACAACAAAGCCAAAAACGTTTCTACACATAGATCTCCTTTTGAGACCTGTTTGGTTTCACACCAAGGTCTCCTTTGGATTTTGTCTTTGGTAAAGATACCATGTTTGATGGACACAGTGGTGTGGACAAGGCAACTAGGTTCATTGAACAGATCCAGGAGATCCACCAGGCAATACAGGAGCAGCTGGAAAAGAGCCAAGCCAAGTACAAGGCTAGGCATGACAAGCATTGTATGGAGCATAGTTTACAAGTTGGAGACCAAGTTTGGTTGTATATCAGCAAGGACGGGATGCAAGGTGAAGGTAAAAAGCTAAAGCCTATTATGTATGGACCTTTTAGGATACTTAAGAAGATCAGGGAAAATGCTTTTCACCTTGATTTACCAACTTACATGCACATCTACTCAGTCATAAATGCAGATTGCTTGAGATTGTCTGAACCTTCAATGATTGAGGACCCTAAAGAGCAAAGTCAATTACCTTCTATTGATGACCTGCTACCTGAATATCTTAATGAATTGTAGGAAGACATAGTGCTAGACAAGAAGGTGAGGACGACGCGTAGGGGAGACATTGAATACCTCAAGATTGGGCTCAAAGGTTCGAAGCCAAGCAGTACAAAGTGGATTGAGATTGGACAAGTGAGAAAACAATACCCTCACTTAGTCAATGCTTGAAAACCAACTTTTGGTGGTCCAAAATCTTTTTCAGTGGGAAGGCCATGATCCGAATTAGATCCATAGAAGATTGTTAAAGAACCATGACTGTATCAAGTCGGAACAAATCTCTAAAGAAATCTAAAACAACGATAAAAAACACCCTGAACCAGTGGCAATGGCAGCCCGCGTGGAACAACGAGGACCTCGGTCAAAGTGCACTAACTAAGGCCCATGGAGACTACGCAGGAGGTCAAAGTAGCCCCTGGGAGCACCGGATTGGGAAAAGAAGGTGGTTTTTGATGCATGGTTAGCACTTAGCGCTAATTGCTCATCCCTGGGCGAACATGGGTGTGAAGGAGGAAGCCCGAGCACTCGGATGCATGCGAAGCTGGAGAACAACAGGAAAAAAGTAAAAAAACCGCTAAAAGTACAAAGGCGGGACCCATGCTCTAGAAACCAGTGATATTGATCGAGGTGCCCACAAACGGTAAGAGGTTTTGGACGAGAGCAGAGTGATTCCACACATTAATCAACGCATGGCAAGCGGAGGTGAGAGAAAACCGCCATTGATCGCACGCTATCGGTCGAGCAAGTCAACCGCTCGAAACATGCATATGGCGTTAGATCTAGAGGCCCCAGATCGGATGACTGAGATCGCGCCCAATGGAGGAAGAGGAATCGACAAGGGAATACACTGTGTTTTAAAAAGATTTGGAGTTTGTTTGACCGCCACAGTGGAGGAAGAACACATCCATGACGTAACTAAAGAAACAAACTGACAAAGCATGCTGGTGATGTTAGAGGAGTACATGTGGCCACTACCTGAGCAACTGATGATGATGCCAAACAGGGAACTCCAAGCGCAACTGCAGAAGGTGAATCGACAAAGGCAGAAGAGGAACCGAACAAGCATTGGAATGGATGGCTAAAAGCCATGAACAGGGATAGAATACATAGTTAGACAGTTACTGAGAGAGTCAATATGAGAGATCAGAATCCCGAGCGGAGGACGGAACATAGAGAATAGTAAAGCAAAGCAGAAGAGACAGAGGGCCGAGTTGACCAGAGGTAGCATCCAACACCAGAGAGCTTGAAAATTTGAGCCATCCCATAGAGGATTTGTCCAGGCTGAGCACAACATTGGGCTCTTACCACTGTAGACCAGAAAGTCATTGAGCTGGTAGGAAGAAGAAGAGTCTGTGCACTCTAGTGGCTTGGGGAATCCAAGAACCACCCTGCCAAGCAAAACCTGCTTCAGGAGAACTCACATCGAGTCCCTGTATTGTAATTCTCTGCTTAATGACACAATAAAACAAGGCCACCACTGAAAGTTGGACTGGAGATGTAGCCCTGGAGAACAGGGTGAACTACTTATTAAAATTTCTTGTGTCTTTGTGTTTTCTTACTGTATTTCTCTATTGTCTTTCCATTTTATTGTCTGTGTATTGGAAATCTGATCGATTTGTTGCTTAAATAACATAGAAAACACACCAACGCATGAGTCTATAATACATTTAAACAATAAATCTTTAACTGATGTCACTCATAGGGTGAATATCAGATCAATCTAGAAGACCGTAGGGTCTATGTCAACATTCACAAGTCTGGCATATACCAGATTGCAAGCAAGTATCCTACGTTTCTATGCGTTGACATGATCCATTGGATTGTCATACATATAGATCTAGAAAGAATGGAGTTGAGCAGTATCAGTCAAAAAATAATTGGCTACATTTAGGACAAAGGATTTTCAGGAGATGTATCACTTGCCATAGTTAAGGATCGCAATGGATACACCCTTCACTAGACCCAATAGCAATGAAAACTCAAGAGACATCTTGAAAATTTGGGTGAAAGAGCCATCCAAGTTGAGGACAACATTGAACCAGGTGTACAAGATAAGGATATTGTGGAAGGCATATCAACTCTTGGTCATCATTGCATGCCTCTTATATGACCAGGAGAGAACATAAACCTTCCCGGAGAGTTGAGTGATTGTGTTGGATCAACAGGTGAGCGAAGGAAGGCCTTTCAACTGGTCTGCCATGTTGGCTCTCAAGTTGAAGGAACAAGTAGCAGAAGCCTGCCATCTACCAAAGGGTCAGCAAATGAAGCTATAAATGTTTGCTTACATACTTGATGCAGTTTATGCCCATGAGTAGTTCCTAGGCTTGGGTTGAGCATGGACACCTTCAGAAACCTCTATGCATGCTTATTGTAGGTATTTCTCCAAATGCAGCTCCTGTGGAGTTATCATACATTAACCAGAATACTTAGTCACCCTGGTATACAAGATGATCTTTGAGCAGGATCCACCTTGCATGTCGCACACAACAATGGAGGCATTGATTGACATAATAGATTGGTATGCCTAACCCCATGGCACCTTCATCTAGATGTATAGTGCAAAGAAGACTCTGCATGTTTTACCGAAGTTTGGCATGGATAAGCTCAACACGCAAGATGTGTCATATCACATCTCGACAGGGTTATTGGCTAGACTACATATGAAGAAGAAGGCACCTTGGCCCTCTCTTCCTTTGTGGATCGGGTTATATGAGATCCAGAATCTCAAGCATGTTGAGGTCGAGATGGAAGAATTCAAGAGGTTCACCTTTGGCATGAGAAATTTCAATCCGTATGACCCACATTACTTAGTGGAGGACCATTGTGCAAGAGTGGATCATCCTTGGATCAACGAGGCGTGTCATTGGCCCGAGGAAGACCCATAGTGATAATGTTATCACTTCTCAAGGATTAGTGAACCAGTTAGCATAGCTATAGAGTGATTAGAAAAGTGGAAGGTAGTAGCATCTTAGACAACAACATCATCAACAACAGTAGAAGGTAGCAGACATGTGCTTGAAAAAGGCAAGAGGAAGGTTGCAAATAGTGCAAAGGCTAAGAAAAGCTGCAATTTCAAAACAGACCCACTTGTGTTGAGAGAAACTTTGGAGATTGAGGCTAAGAGGCGAAAACGTGACAGGAGGATCACGTAAAGGCAAAGAGAGAAACATAAGTTGGAGGAAGAAGAAAAGGATTTGTAGGAGTTGAAGTAGCAACTTAGGGAAGAACAGGAGCTGCGCAAAAGAGAGAAGGAAGTGCAAGATTTTTTCCAGGAAAACTAATGTCTTTTCGATATGCTAGTACCACTAGGATTAGTAGTTGTCCTAGAAACAAACAATCAAAGAAATTTCTGATTTCCTCTATGTATGATAGATAAGAGAGAAGCAAAGGGACCAACCTAGATCTTCCACTTGACTCCTTGCTTGATTTCTCTCTCCGTTGATAGAGCTTGCAACTCCTCTCCTACTTGTCTCACTTAGAGAGCACCTATAAACAAAGTAACAAAACACTATCAAAGCATCTCGATCTATTATATCATAAACAATGCAGAATCAAAAATACATTGAACATACAATGGCATTTACAAATAACAAGATTCACAAGTACACGATTGTATGGAGGAAAACTCAAAGAAATTTATTAAAATAGAAGGGAGAATTACAACCCAACTGTCTGATCTAGCATCATCCTCCCAGCATCAAAGCCCTCTTCACCTCATGAAAAGAAAGATCACCCAACAATACAATGCTCTTTCTCAAATACAAACTATCAGCACTTCCTTACAAATTACCAAATTCCAGCCTCCGAATCTCTTAGATGAGGGATCCATTTATAGATGACTGCAAGGGTGTGAGCCATCTCTGGGTTTTTGATTAGTGTCATTCCACTTGTTGTTCTTGGTTCCACTTGGAGATTTCTTGGATCTCTTACTCATCCCTGGGCGAATTCATAGAGGCAAGTGTCATAGAAGAAGTTTCTAGAAGATTCCATGAGCATCCACTTAGCAAACTGTCTTTGACATTTGTCCATTCTCACTCATCGCACCCTATTGAAGGCTTCTTCAGTATGCATCACACCTGGCTAGTGTAGAAGTCAGTATACATCGCACCTTGCCAATGGAGCAGTCAGTATGGTCTAGTTTTGGCCAGTTCTAAGTGGTTTTTTAGGTGGAACATCTGGGGAATGATGTAATAATTTGGCCATGATCCTTTAGGGTATGAAACAAAACTTTTATGGGTTAAAGAGCCCTTAGTTTATCTACATATAAGATTGGGGTTGCAGTGCCCAAATATATCTATAACAGTTTCCCCCTAAAGCATGAAGTCGTAAATCTTTTGATGTTGGGTGAAATGCTATATCATGAGGATCCGAGGAATTCGAACTGGAAGGTGACCTGTATAAAATACAATACAATACATCATCATCATATTATTTTCATGATCTAGCTGAGGCAGGCATTCCCATGCTCAGCTTTATAAATTCAATTTCATGTACATAGGACAGATAATCATCTGCAGTTGCAGACTGGTGATTTTTTATATGTAGAGTCATCATCCCTTAGCTTGGATGACCATCTGTGCAGCTTTTGTGTACATTTGATGTCTTTATATTCCTGAATATATCATAGCCCGGATGGATGAAACTAGATCCGGGGTCTTCAAACTCGTTCAATCTTCGCCTGATGTACAAGTCGTTCCATGTGAAAAGATGTCCTAAAGTCGAACATGGAAAGACATCACCTGATTACTAGCCAATAATGTAAGTTGTTAACAGGTGCGAGAGGAATCACCGATAATGATAATGACCCTCAAGGTACCACAGTACAATTTACGTAGTGTGAATATATGATCTGATGTCAAACACCATGAAAACTCTTTCGGTCAAAGGCCATTGATGTAAACCTGTCACCAGAAGAGAGAAACTTGCCATTGAGGCATGTAAGCTTCAAAGTACTGAAAGGGGTGTTTCTAAGTCAACTTCTTGGATAATGAGTTGATGTCGACAGGAAGTGACCCATCGTAGGAGGGCCTTAATGAATCCCACATCTATGACATGAAACGAAGAAAATGATTTTCTGGAGGTGAAAACAATCTGATGATACAAGGTTCAGGAATGGCGGTCATGAAGAATGGAGGGTGAAGGTATTGCAGTGGACTAGGTGGTGAATTCTCTGAATGACTTATCTTGAACATATCGACGACACTGAGATGGATTGGTAGTGTTAACCTCAAAAATTGATGGTGTGGAGGACCAATGGTGATATGACTGGTGAACAGAATAACCCAACCCGACTCAATCATGGTGATGGAGTGAAAATGTCATGTTCAAGAGCGACCTGCTACCAATAAAATTCTTCAAGTTTTCTTCCCTTTTTCCCCAGTCATTGCTACCCAGTACCTCTTTATTTTTGTCAAGCTTGAGGATGATAACATATGCTTGTTCTATAATTTGCCCTTCGGGCAAACCTGTCGCTATGTTTTAGTGAGCCTAGAGACAGTGAAACTCATTTTTTTCGAGCGGACAAGTTTGTTGCTATTATTTTATCGAGTTTAGTGACAAAGACAACTTGGTCCCTTTCATGTTTAGAGAGTTTGAAAAAGGATGAAAAGAAAACTTCAGTAGTTATTTTTCATAGCATAATCCCTTAAGTCCGAAAAATATTAAAATAATACAAAAGGGATGACTTTTCTAATCACTTTAGCGAGCTAAAAAGGACAAGCGCTCGATCTTTTTTGTGAGATAATCCCTCAGGTCTGAAAAAGATTAAAATATACAGGAGGGATGGCACTCCCAATCACCTTGACGATCTAGAGAGGCCAATTGCTCGACAACCTTTTCATATTTAGTGAGTCTGAAAAGTGTTTAAAGGAGACTCGTTTTTGAGGAAAGAGTGGTGGTTCAGGGTAGCAACTGGTTCCAGGTAAGCTTTGAACTTCTCAAAACATGGTGATGTGAAGAGGGTGGCTAACAAGACCACTTGCCACAGTTGTTCCTCAAAAAGGTAAACAATCAAGTGGAAGTGTATGATCAGCCAAAAGAATGGAGGTGATGGAAGGAACACAACCAAGGCTCAAAAGGCTGATATTATGGTAATCACAAAGGTTATTTACTGAGGGTAGATTCAATTTTTAATGAGCTTGAACCAGGAGAAACTATGCTCAGAGGCGGGTTTATTTTTTAATGAGCTTGAACCTTGCGGTAACATTTCGCATGTGCACTCAAAGATGTACCTCATTGGTAGGTTCATTTTTTAGTGAGCTTGAACTCTACGATAACATATGATTAGCTCTCTTTTTATGTAAGCTAGAAACGACCAAACTAAAAAGCTAGAAAAACTAGAAAGCTAAGGAACCACTGAGGTTAGGTAGGATGGTTTTGTCTTCTGTCTAGACAAAAAACTCCCTTTGCTTCGTCTGTGCGTTACCGAAAAAGGCGAATGGTGGATCAAACCAATCACCTAACCTAAGAAGTTGACAAAACTAAAAATCTAAAAAATCTAAAAAACTAAAAAATGAAATTGGTCATTTTTAGCTTGCATAAAAAGGTTTGCATGCCCCCAGGCATCAAGAAAAGGAGAGTCTCCAGTAACCATATGGAAATCACTGTGGTTAAGCAGGATTGTTTTTATCAGCAGTTAGACAAAAAAACTCCCTTGGCTTTGTTCAACAATTAAACAAAGGTGAGTGGTGTGTTAGACCAATCACATAACTTACAGGGACATTCATATGGTAGGATGGTTTCGTTGGTGGTTAGACAAAACACTTCCTTGGCTTTCTCCACAGAGTGGACAAAAGTGAATGGTGTGGGATGGCATTTCCAATCACATAACCTATAGGGAAACCTATCTTTTCATCTAGGTTCATCCGCCAAATGGACAAGGGTGCATGCCCCCTAAGCTTCCTTACATTCATCAGACTACTCGCCGTAATCAGGTGGATGTAATGAACGTTGAAGAGACACTCTTGACGTAAAGAGACCATTTAGGGTTGATGTTTGACTTGAAGCTGTGTTTGAACCGGGAAATGAAAGTTGGTCGATAAGCTGGACAATTTTGCCTTCATGCGAGAAACACATCACTCGAAAGATTGTGGAAACAATAGCTTCCATGCTATAAACATAGTCACGTCCAAGGAGTAGATTCTAATCTAACGACTCTTGGACTACCATCACATTCAAGTGAACGGTTTTCCTCCTCAAATTTATCGGTAACTTAGGAAGGACCCCTAATGGTTGAGTGGTTCCTTTGTTAAAGCCTGACAAATTTCGTGTAACAAGCATAAGCGATGGCGAACTAAGCACTTTCCAAGCAGTTGAGGAAAGGATACTCACTAAAACCCCTTCATCTATGATAGCACCAGACACGATCATTTTGTAAACTTGTACTATGATTCGGAATGGCACATTAGAATGAAGGTAGGATCTCACTAGTCAATCCCAATTGAAGGAAGCGACTAGACTACTTGGAGGGGGTACCGAATAAATAGTTGAATGAACCCCTTGAGTAGTGTGAACTGGGGGATTCTTTTCCTGTTCTGAAGAAACGGGTGGATTGCCCCCAAGTTCATCGGACTCTGAAGTAACAAAATGAATTTGAACAGTATCGTTCTCACTCTCTTTGGGAATGATATCATTAGAAGTTGGACCTTCTGAAGGCAAGACTGGGTCAACTACCATCTTGGCTTGTTGACTTTGGTCTGTCATGGACTCAGAAGATTCACTTTCAACGATAGGCATTTCAACCGATGATTGAGTCATGTCAGTCAGATTTTCAACTAGTAAAGGACTTGGGGAGAGTTTCTTGTATCCAGATGGAAGTCACTGCGGTGACGCAGGACAGATATGCAAGACTCTCTTGGCCTTATCCAAAAAGGTACAACGACGAAGGTGATGGTCCCCTTCACATAATCCACATGGAATTTTGACCTTTCCTTTCTGTCCATGAACTTCATTTTCACTAGTTGATGGTGTGTTGTCAACATGATCACCAGAGGTCAATTACACTAGATGGTGTGAATGGGGAGACCATTCTCTCAAGATTCACGGAATGTGAGGAAAATCTTGATGAAAATGGTTTCATTTGCAAATTAGACAAGGATATTTATAGATTTAGTGTGTAGATTTTAACCAGATGATTCATTGTTGCCCCCTTGCTTAGCTGACTTCTTCTTCTTCTTCTTCTCCTTCCCTTTCTTCTTCTTCTTAGTCACTCGATTACTAGCCTCAATATTTTCACCAAGCGAAGAGGAAGAAGGGGAGGGAGAAACAAACAAAGTAGAAGGTGGAGGATCAACTTCAGTATCAACTAGTTGCTGATTCGATTGCTGAGGAATTTTGGTATTTTGAACGACAGAGGTTGAGAATAGCCATACTGGCAAGCCAATAATAAGTCCAAGAAGGGACAAAGTGGCCATATGAGGTCCACCAATATTTCCCCAAGATGTAAAAGGACTAGGAATCCCCTCAAGAGGAATTCATTGACTGGTGGACTCCATTATCTCAACCTAAGATCAAAGATGGAAATCGGGATGTTATTCTGAATTAAATAAATTTTAAAGACGCTTTGACACAACTTTTCTTTTTCAATTTTTAAGAGTCGAGAAAAAGCTAAAGATGACTCTAGTCCCCTTCGATTTTTAATGAGCCTGAAGTGACAAGTGCTCAGATGGACCTTTTCTTTTAAAGAGTTGAAAAGGAATGAAAGTGACTACTCTGGAAATCTAGACAGAGGGATTACCAAACCAATCGCAAAACTACAAAATACAACTTGGTGATAAATTAAAGATAAATTACCAAAGACTTATGTATGGCAGTCAATCTTCCCGAATGCTGTGTTCAGTGCATTGTGATCGATAGGGTGGTAGACACAACTTCCTATGGATAAAGGATATAAGCCTATTGTGGTCTCCCAATATATACGCAATGGTATGGGGAGCACAAGTTCGTGCTAGCATTTGTTGTATCAAAGAGGAGGAATCACCCAATCTTCGATGAAAATGATAGTTACTAGATTTTATGACGCTGGAACACATCTCTAGCCTAGACCTCTAGATGTGTTGCGTTAGGTTCCAAAGCATTGTTAAGTTCATTGAAATTTATTTTAGAGTTGATCTTGTTTAGAAGTTTTCCTTTCAATGGTTAACCTCGTGATGTAGATGTAAAATTCCTAAATATGCAATCTAACATGATAAACAATCGTTGTTTATTTTTAGCAATGAAAATCTTACCTACTAAGGAAAGAAGATTACGATTCTTTCAAACAATGAGAAAACAGCACACACTAAATGCACTTTTGCTAAATCATTTTTCGCATACAGTCTAAATGCAAATGAAAATGCATGTATTTGTTTTTCGTTCCCCTTAATGTGAAGAATGCCAAAAAGGAAAACAAAGTATAGACCTGAAATATTTTCTTCAAAGCGGCATTTCAACAATTTCTTTTCAAAATGAAAGGAAGACTTAGACGACACTTGTCAATTTTGAAAAGAAGATGCTTTCGACACTTAAACATCAAAAAATCAAATCAAATACATGGAAAAATGTTTAATCGACTATCTAGAGAAGGAAGACTTTACGACACTCCTCTTTTTGACACAAAACGACAGATCAATTTAAGCAAATTTTCGACAAAGGATTGTAAATGATGAACAAATACATAAAAACATTTACTAATCCTAATCAATGGAGGTTGGTCTATGTAATGCAAGTAGGCTTTAGTAATGAGATACATAAGTAGCAAATCTACTAAACAGAGCTTAAAACAAGGACGAAAGACCCCAAATTTCAAAGAGGGAAATAAGCTCAGACAGTCATCGCACCTAGGCTTCAAAAAAACAGGGATGAATCTCACTTTTCAGGTTTGAAAAGTGTGATGCATACTAGTAGACAGTGACAGATAGTGCAATGGGCCAAGGAGCACCACTGAGATGGGTTTTGGCTCACATTTACAGCTGATTTCAGTGATTTAATCTGATCTATGATGGACGACAAAGAACAAAGCACAGGGGTATGATCTTGAGAGGTTATTGAGCTACCAAAAGGGCATCTAGAATGCTTGTAAGTCAGATGTTCAAATCATAAACTAAACCAGATATTTACGGAAGCAACATTCATCTACTTTGCAATTGTAGAGCAAGAGCAGTTCAAAGGCTATCTGGCTAACTTCAGGCTCTGTCTATAGTTTATAAAACAAACAACAAAAACAAACAAACAAACTATTCGTTCCCCAGTGGAGTCGCCATTTTGTTTTGGGAAAACTAGTGTCTTTTCGATCTGTTAGTCCCACTAGGGTTGGCAGTTGTCCTAGAAACAAACAATCAAAGTAATTTGTGATTTCCTCTATGTATGATAGATAAGAGAGAAGCAAAGGGACCAACCTAGATCTTCCGCTTGACTCCTTGCTTGATTTCTCTCTCCCTTGATAGAGCTTGCAACTCCCCTCCTACTTGTCCCACTTAGAGAGAACCTGTAGAAATAAAGTAACAAAACACTATCAAAGCATCTTGATCTATTATATCATAAACAATGCAAAATCAGAAATACATTGAACATACAATGGCATTTACAAATAACAAGATTCACAAGTACACGATTATATGGAGGAAAACTCAAACTTTATTAAAAAAGAAGGGAGAATTACAACCTGCTATATGATCCAGTACCATCCTCCCAGCATCAAAGCCCTCTTCACCTCATCAAAGCTCTTGTGTTAGGAGCATATTTTCCAGTTAGGAACCCCTTTCGTTTCATGCGAAAAGGTTTCCGGTAGCGATAGCTAAGTCATTTTTAAGATCTGGAGGTATATAATCATTATTTGCAGTTCTAGTTCTTCATATCTCTATTTATTTCAATTTATTTAGCTCTCTGTTTTTTATTGCTAGATCTATACCTTTCATTTCTATATATTCTCTTTGCCCCCGTGACTTTGTTCGATATGGGCAAATCAGAAACAAAAAGGAAGGATTTTTCTCATGTGTATGCTCTTTTCCGCCATGCCTTAGTGTGATCTCAGAAAATCAGAAACATTGAGGAAAATATTTAGTTTCCGACAAAAGCTAACTTCAAGCCATAGGTTTGGCTTTTTTGCATGTCCGTGTTGGGTTGTGTGGTTTTTGGTTTTGTAGGAAAAAATAGTTTTTCAAGCAAGCATGCACCTGAAAGCTTTAGTGACTTTTGAAAAAACAAAAAAAAAAACCTTCCTCTTTTTCAAAAATTACTAACCTTTTAAACTAGCTCACTTGGTCAAAAGTTACTTTATGAGAATAGAGGTCTTAGGTTCAAGTCTTTCTTTTGTTGACTTACTTTTTCAAAAAACACATGTAACTTATGTTTTAAAGTTACTTTATGTAAAAGTGTTCTCACCCATTATAAAAAGTGAGTCACTTATCATTGTAAAGTTTCTTTATCTTTTATTTAAGTTACAATTTAGTGAGTATCTCATAAAGTACCATTGTAAAAGTGACTTTCACCTATTTATAAAAGTGGTTCACATATTTTTTTTTTTTAAGTTATCTAATTATATTAAGCTCGGAAAGGGGTTTTTTTTTTAAATATGATATTATCATTCACTTTCGCACATTCATGCACTTCATTGACATCTTCAACAACATTTGTTCAAAAAGGCATAACGTCTTCATCCGGAAACCATTTTTAGAGCCGTTTTTTTGAATCGGCCTAATTTTTTGAGATCTTTCCATTGGAACACTTAGTTTTAGCATCTACAGCTCTAGTTTTTTTTAAAATGGAAATTCCATGCCAAGTTATTCTTGACAGCACCAACTACTTCCAATGGTGGTCCTACATTGTGGATTTACTTAGAAGTAAAAGTCTTTACAGAATAACTTCACACCAAGAAACTAAACCTAAAGATGAAGATAAGGCAGCCATATGGGAAAACAGGCAAGATCAAGCACGTGGGTTAATAGGGATGTCTATTTCTCAAGGCCTTAGATTCCATATTGCAAAAATTGATACCCATAATGAAGAATGAAACAACTCACTAAAGTTTTTGGGTTTAAAAATGAAATTAGAGCCCATCAACTCAAAAATGAGTTGCTTATGTTGGACCCAAATAATTTTTCTTCCATTGAAGATTTTTTGTCCAAGTTTAAGATCCTTAGACTTCTCTTGGAAGGTGTTAAGGTTAATAAATAGGATGGTAGCCTTATCTATTCCATTCTTACTAAGTTGGGACCAGCCTACTCTATGCTTGTTTCCACTTTCCATTCTACTAGAGAAACCTTCATTTATCAAGGAAAAGACTACAAGTCCCCCTCTTTTGATGCCTTTTGTGATTCTGTAATAAGAGAACAAGAAAAACTCTTACATCTTGGTCTTCTGAATCTTGGAAACTCTTCTAAGAAAGTGTTAGCTGCCCAACATCAACCAAATTCAAAGAATCCTAAGAAGCAGTATCCTAAAAAGAATGGTCCTAAACCAAACAAGGGTCCTAAGAAATTTCAGTCTCAAACTGAAAAATAATTTCAACAAAATGATAAGGCAAATAAAAACAAAGGGAATAAGACTGATAGACATTGGTACTTTTGTAATCGAGATAGCCACTTAGAATCCAAATGCTTTAAGAAGATGGAAGCCTTGGAAGCAACAATGAAGAAGCATAACAATCATTTGGATCACTCTTCAACTTCAACTTCATATTTAGGAATAGAACTTTCTGCATGTGATTGTCAAGCATCTCGGTCTGGTTTTGCACTAAATGTATCTTCTTCTTCTCATTCTCATGAGTGGCTCATTGAGTGGCCAAAAACAAAGCCATGTTTTCTTCTTTAAATGATTGTAACACCAAAAATATATATGTTGGTGATGATAGATCTCTTAGTGTTGTAGGGACTGGAACTATCCATCTAGACAATGGTGAATTTAATGATGTATTATGTGTTCCAACCTTATCCTGCAACCTTCTATCTGTATATTAGATAACTCACTTAGGTGAAGGTAAAATCGTTGAATTCTCAGCTCATGATGTTGTAAGTAGGGACCTAAGAGATCCTAGACAGATTTTAGCTATTGGCATTACTGATGATTCTATGAGGTTGTATAAGTTTAGCAAATTTGGGTCATCAACTCTTCCCTCGGTATTTGTTGCTCATAATGATGAAGTGAGTAATGTTTGGCATGAGTGATTTGGTCACTTAAAATATCGCTCTTTTCAAAATCTATGTAAAGAAAATATGGTGATAGGTATTCCTATGGTATCTTGTAGAGATGGTGTTTGTTCTGGATGTGTACTCGGAAAACATCATCGAGATAGTTTTAAAAAATGTGCCTCTTTGCACACCTCAATCCCTTTATAGCTTGTGCATAATGATTTATGTGGTCCAATTCGAGTTGTTTCATTCTCTGGCTACAAGTATTTCTTAACTTCCATTGATGATTTCTCCAGACGCACTTGGGTATACTTCTTAAACTCAAGAGTGAAGTATTTAACATGTTCTTGGCCATTAAAGCCTTTGTTGAGAGATAATTTAGACATCAAATTCTTAAGCTAAGATCTGATAATGGCGGAGAATACGTTAATAACAAATTCATCAACTTTTGCACTGAGCATGGAATTCAAATGCAACATCTTGCTCCATATACTCCACAAAAAGATGGTGTATTTGAAAGGAAGAATCACACCTTAAGGGAAATGGCTAATTGTATGCTTCAATCTAAAGGACTTAGTCTCAATTTTTGGGCAAAATCAATTAACTATGCAAATTACATAGTAAATCACACTCTTCTTTACATTCTGCTCTCCTAACATTTACTTCTTCTCTTTTTTGTTTCATTTTGTTTACTTGTCTATGTTTGTAGGTTAGTTTCACATGAAACCATGATGACTATTGAAACAAGTGAGGTAAAGTACAAGAGGACTTGTACAACTATCAATACTGGGTTATCCATTGTCTTCTCTCTTTATGTAGAACTTGTTGTCTTCATTCAATGATACATGAATGGAAAATACATTCTATTCGAAGTGAACCTTGGTAAAAACACAACGCTTGTGCACTAACTAGTACCACTTACTCTAGTCGGTTGTTTTGGGTTAATCCTTGTCAGCCCAGTTAAGTAGAGTAAAGTGAGGGGGAAACCTTAACAAGTATGTCAAAGGTATATATAAAATTCTTCTCTGAAGGAACAACCTCTTCTACTCTCAATAAGTTGGGATCCCTCTTCCACCTCTGAAATAAATAAGTGCCAATGCACAGTTTTTGAAAAAATAAAAATAAAATGAAGAAACGAAAATGTGATTTTTTTTGAAAAAATGAATAAGGCAAAAGAAGAGAAAGGATTCTTGCACAGAGAGCTGAAGCAAGTAACTCCGCCAGGGTACTGTCCAGGCTCACTGGTAGTGGAGCGATTCTTGTGTTACTGCATGACTCCGTCGGGATATTGTCCAGTCCTGCTCACAGCAGAGCAACACCAGAGATGAAACTTAGACTCTAACAATCATATAGCTTGTGTACCAATATACCCCTCATCCCCAATTGAAACAACTATGTTTAATTGGCTTGGAAGGTGTGATGACCGACCAAGATCATGATAGGTGCTATATCTTTCAATCAAGCTAGTGTGGAAACCAAGATGATCCAATAATTGAACAATACTTTCGGAGGAGTTAGACTTGCTTTTCACAAAACAAGTTCAATTCGGAGAGCTGGAGTTCTACCAGTGTGTCTCCAAGTGTTGTAGCAGCTACAACCACCCTCCAAAATTTTTCCTTAGCCTCATTTTGGAGCCTCCCTACCGACCATCCTTAGTGGCATGTCTTGCACTATCCAAGTACATATGCTTCAGTTGAGTTTCAACAGCTTACCAGTCTGTGCTTGCCAACTTGTTTGCCTCCCACCTACAGACTGCCATTCCGGAACTTGGTCAATTTCTAGTTTTTATGCTCACTTGAAAAATTGCACAAATTTGGAGGAGAACCAACCTTCCTCTCAATAATTGCGCAGAACATCTAGGTAGCCTGTTGCTCTCTAGAAATGCACAGAGCAGCCAGACAACCTTTTCTCTGGAAATTACGCAGAGTAGCCCATAACTGGGATTTCTTTAAAAAATTACGCAATTCTAGCTGACAGCTAGGGATTAAGTCTAGAAATTGCGTAGAGCCTAAGGGAAAACTAGACCAGTTCAGCCTAGAAACTATGCAAAATTCACTCCAAGGCTTCCAATTTGTTGCATGTTCTCCCAAGTTGATCGGTTCCCTCCAAGACTGAGAAATCTTGATTTTCATGCATGTGCTTCCTTTCCCAACAAAGTAAAAAAGAAAAAAAGCAAAACGTATCCCTAGATTTTGGGTATCCATTTTTAGGAGCTAGAGTTTACATGCAAAAGTTTTTTTAGAAACCTCTCGCTAAGTGTAGCTTATTCCTAGATTTGTGAAATGCGCTCCGTAAGCCTTGATCCTATCAAAAATATTCATTCAATGCTTCAAAGCTCATTCTTCACATAGATTTTGGAGCTCTGGCATCCCATATCGCATCTAGGAGCATTTGGCACATTTAGCTCAACTTTTCCCAGGTAAGTCTATTTTTCATTTCTCTTGCTGCTTTTCTGTCTCTTTTTGTATTTTGGTTTGTGTGAGTGTTATTTGCTTAGTTTTTTTGAACGTTTTCTGTCGTCTTAATGCATGTTAGCTTGTAGAAGCATTGTTTCAATTCAGTGCATCTCACTGATGATCACCATTGTGGCAATTCTCTTCACACATTTACTTGTTTTCCCGTTTTATGAATCTTGCACTCACTGTTGCAAGCATGATCATTCAAACTTGTCTACACTCAAATTCACCATGCATTTAGCCTTTTTATGTTTTCTGTTTCCCGTCGACGGATTTGGGATGCCTTGTCCTAAACCTTGCTTTTCCCGGCTTGCACTGCGCATTTCTGAGAGTGAAGGCTCTGCCTTCCTCCCAGAAATTTCTTAGAGATGGCCCAACACTGGCCTCTAGGATTTATCTATGCAATTCTGAGAGGAAGTGACCTACTGACCCCCGGAATTGCGTACATGTAATTGTCTGTGTTGCAGTCATTGTTGACTCAAATTTCACATTGCGTAGTTTCAGTCCTTAGTAGGCCATGTTGGTCTATGCATTGCAAGGTTTCAGCAATCAGTCAGCCCATTGACAGTCCAGGTTGTGTTCTACACAGTTTCGGTAATCAATCTCCCAACCCCTGTGAAAATTTTGCAATCTTTCCAGTCAGTCACCTAGGTGTGTTGAATGTGAGTCCTCAAGTTGCTTTTGGTTTTCAACTGACAAATTGCTTGCCATGAGTCTTGCTCTATCTCTAGGTATCACAAGTGTTTATCCGTCCCTCAGCAGTACAAGTACAATGGACTCCAAGAGAGCAAGGTCAAAGGACATCGTTGAGAGTGCAACTGGAGATGTAGTTGAGCAAGTGTATATCATCTTGCCTATCTATGAAGATACTAAGTTGTTCATAGACAAGGAGATTAAGTTGAAATTCTAGGACATCAATGACACCCTTTTAAGCACACTTGAGGAGAACTTGGAAGACGACAATGTCTATGTAAACATTCATTAGTCTGGCTTATACCAGTTTGCATGTAGGTATCCCACGTTTCCATGCGTGGACATGATCCACTAGATTGTTTCGCATACTGATCCAGACCCAATGGTGTTGAGAAGTATCAGTGGAACAAGACTAACTACCTTTAGGACAAAGGAATTTCAGGAGATGTATCACTTGCCACAGTCGATGATCATGATGGATGCACCCTTCACCAGCCCCAACTGCAATGAAAACTCAAGAGTCATCTTGAAACGCTGGGTGAAAGAGACATCCAAGTTCAGGACAACACCCAACCAGGTGTACAAGTCAAGGATATTACGGAAGGCATATCAACTCTTGGCCATCTTTGCATGCTACTTATATAGTTAGGAGAGCACAGAAACCTTCCCGCAGAGTTGGGTGGTTGTTTTGGATCAACTGGTGAGCGAAGGAATACCTTTCAATTGGTCCAAAATGTTGGCTCTCAGGTTGAAAGAACAAGTGACAGAATCTCAGCATCTGCCCAAGGGTCATCAAGCAAAGCCATTCATGTCCTTTTACATACTTAATGCAGTTTGTGCCCATCAGTAGTTCCCAGGCTTGGATTGGGCATGGACACCTTCGGAAACCTCTATGCACACTTATTGCAGGTTGTTCTCCGAATGCAGTTTCTATGGAGTTATCATACAAATATCAGATCAGTTCATCAGCCTCATATACAAGATGATATTTGAGCAGGATCCACCTTGCATGTCATAGGAATGATGGAGGTATTAATCAATATAGAAGACTAGTATGCCTCACCCCTTGGAACCTTCATCTGGATGTACAACATGGAGAAGGCTCCGCATGTTTTACCAAAGTTTTCCATGGATAAGCTTATCATGAAAGAAGTGGCGTATCACATCTTGACAGGGTTTTCAGCTAGACTGAATAGGACGAAGAAGGCACCTTGGCCCACTCTTCCTTTGTAGATCAAGTTGTATGAGATCCAGAATCTCAAGCATGTTGAGGCCGAGAAGGAAGAATTCAAGAGGTTCACCTTCATCACTAAAAGTTTCAATCCATATGACCCACATTTCTTAGTGAAGGACCATTGTGCGAGAGTGCATCATCCTTGGATCCATGGGGTATGTCATTAGCCTAAGGAAGACCCATGGAGATACTTATATCACTTCTCAAGGCTCAATGAACTGGTCAACATAGATATAGAGTGATTAACAAAGTAGAAGACAACAACATATCAGAGAGCAACATCATCAGCAACAGTAGAGGGCAACAAACCTGTGCTTGACAAAGGCAAGAGGAAGGTTGCAGATAGCACAAATATGGAGCAAAGCTTCAAGTTCAAAGCAAACCCACTTGTGTTGAGAGTTTCTTTGGAGATTGAGGCTAAGAGGCGACAGTGCAACAAGCGGATCACACAAAGGAAAAGAGAGAAATAGAAGTTGGAGGAAGAAGAAAAGGAGTTGTAGGAGTTGAAGTAGTAACTCAGGGAAGAACAAGAGCTATGAAAAAGAGCGAAGAAAGCACAACAGGAACAGGAATAGCAGGAGGCACAACATGCACATATTGACAAAACTACACTAATACAAGTCATTGATTCATCCAAACAGCTGGCACATAGTAGATAGGGTGAGCAATCGCAGAAGCAGGACTTTGATCAAGAGATTGAAAAGATGCTAGAGCAGATGGACACAGATATGGTGCAGCTAGATTCAGATTAGGATATTGACCTCATGCCTCAAAATCAAGAGGTCACCCCACCGGCCTCACCAGATCCGGAAGCAGATAAATTCCCTAGCAATCAAGGAGACACTGGAATCCTTGAAGACAATCTAGAGGTAGAGATGTGCAACATATCTTTCAATGAGTCACAACACAGAGTTGTGCAATCGTACAGAGTTCCTACTCCAGATGGCCATGTATCCCCTGCGTAGTTTGAAGAGCAAGTGATCGTTTCCAATGTGCGCAGACATCCAGTTGCATTGGTCGATGCTACTAAAGCATATGCCGAAGCCACCAACTCGAGTGATAGATTCTTGATAGCTGAGAACGAACACATGACTAAGGAGTTACAAGCGGGCAAGCAGGGAGGAGTGCAGGTTACAACATCTTCCAGAGAAGAGTTGAGGAGAGCGATACTAGATGAAGTATCGTCTCTCGAGACAGTCATGCTAAAGTTGTACTTCAAATTCATTACCGTGCATAAGTGAGTTTTCCATCTCAACGGTTGGTAGCAACACTAGGCTAGGAGAGCATACATATTTTCAGACTTACACACTATTGTCAATCACATGCAAATATGGACAATGAGGTATAAATAAGCCCCATTGCATGTGCCAAAGATGATGAAGCCAAAGGCAGTAGAGTTGAAGGCACACATCTAGAGTCAGATCTGAAACTATGAGGAACTCCCACAGCTCATCACCAGTCTATAGGCTTCACATCCATGGGTGTTCAGGAGCATGGATGTCATTGTGCAATGCATGCGATCCCATCCATTGGCACACTCACCAAGGGGAAGTCAAATAACCAAGTTCGACTGGAGTTGGACATGTACTTCGATTAGTTGATGCACGTACCGACTAGCACAAACTTGTAGATGAGTGTAGAAACTATGCACGAGTATGTTGCTGGTCTAGATGCATTCAAGACTATCATTCACATGTTATCTGACAAGTTGGATAGAGGTGGAAAATCAATGTGCTTGGATGCAACGGAGGCAAGAGTTCACTTTGAGAAGGATGTCACCATAGAGCACGTAGACACCATAATAGACTACCAAGCTTAGCATCACTTCACCACCATCGATCATCTCGAGGATGTTGAAGAGTTAGCCTTCCCACAAATGTCTGAGACTTAGTGATGTCTTGCTTTTTCTCACATGGGTACATGTGTAGATTTTAATGTAAACATGTTGTAAAAGTGTAAGACCAAGTGTCAATAGTAGAATGTAACATTCATGTAGTAGTTGAAGGGTCATGAGGGTAGGTGAAGAGGCATAAAGGGGAATGTCAAGGGTCACCCCACCCTTTGCTATTTATAGAACCTCATAACTCATTGTACAAGCTTTTGGGAGCCAAGCTTCCTGTAGGTGTAACTTAGAGAAATCTTGGGGTGTATTGTAACGAGCCTTGACTTCTCCACAGTGCAGAGCTAGTACATCTCTTTGGAGGAGCAGGCGGCAATGACTATAATGTTCCACTATCAGGGCTAGTGGAAAGTCAACGTTGTATGTATGATTAGATTTTTCACTCTTTTAATATAACAGAGCCAACATGTTTCATGCACATGTTGTTATTGTACTTCAATTATCCTGGTTACTCTAACAATGTATGTAGTTGTTATGTACGCATGTATGTATGGACTATTCTGTATGTGTTTGTATGAATCTTATCGAAGCATGTTGTTGATATAATCGACTACTTTGGATCATCGATTATCCTTCTTTCCATCTTGTCATTTATTTCTGCTCGTGTGTTCCCTTTCAAGCTGCATGCTATCACAAGTTTCTTATGGGCGCACTCTTCCCCATTTCCATGTGTTAGAGCCTTTCATGCACCTTCCTTGACTTGTTGTCGGGTCACACCCTTGCTGCCAACAAGGACATCTTACTTATCTCTGCATAGAACCGCAGCCAAGGAGATATTATACTACCCACTGCTGGGACTCCTACTCCAAATGGTCTAAGGTCTAGTTGGGACTTCTTACTAGGGAGATCCCCTGACATGTTGACGGGTCCAGCACTGTCCATAGGTTTCCACATATATCTTGTGTTACTTGTTTAGTTTATGATATCAATGTTTTATAATGTTTGACTAGTTTTAAATAACTAAAAATTGTCATTATATTGGTTCACCCCTCTCTCAATATAATTATGAATCGAACAAGGTATATTATTTAGAGAATAAAATCAAAATTAACATTACAAATCTTCCAATTTTTTTCTATAAATTTTATAGTTTCTAAATTTGTTTAACAATTTTGATAAAGAAGAAATTATCTATTTAAAATAGAAAAACATTTCCTTCCAATTTTAAAACCATCTAAAATCTATATTTTAGTGATTTATAGTAAACAACTTGAAGTATAATGTTTATTGAAAATTATGCTGTGAATTTGATTAGGATCATTCTAAACTTGAACATTTAACCAATGACAAGATCTTTACAACTAGTAAAGGTATCAATTCATTAAAACTATAAAGTTCAATAAAACATTGATGAGTGAAAAATAGGTAAACACAATAAGTCTTATAGAAAAGTTTGAGAAAATCCCATTCACAATGGATTAGCTATACACAAGATATGATTAAATTTTGTTAGATTTTTACATTGAAACTTGATGAAACACTTTATCTACCACTTCCCAAAGGAGTTATAGAAATGAGATGTATCTAATGATCATCAATATTCTTTTCATATTTTTCATTGGAGTGGAATTGCCAATTTTCTTGATAACTATGCAATGCAAAAAGTCATATGGTCTCTCCAATGATGGAAACACGATACAAATTTTGTTTTAGTAGTAGTCATTTTCATTCCTTGAATGAGAGAATGTCTAAAATCATAGTGAAATGCTCTTCAAGAATTTTCTAACTTTTCATCATGGTAAATTTTAACTTTGGATTGGAACAAAGCAATTTCAAACTTTTTAATCAACACTCTTTTAAATTTGATATGATAATGTTCAAATTGTACTTTGATGATTATAGGCCACTTTTGTTTTTGAACATATTTGGAAAAATGTTAACTTTCTTTGCATCATGGTTGAAATAAATTTAATATTTTCACTGAATGAAAGTTTTAAGTGACCTCTAATGCAGAAAAATTATTTGCTAACCCGTTGATGCGTGTGGAAGTGTGTTGGAATTCAGAAATTCGCTATTCTTTTTATTTTTTAAGTAAAAATGTGTAACAAGTTAATTTATTATTTATATAATATTAAATTGATTCTAATCACTATAATTATAATTTCAAATATTAAAAAAATATATCATTCAACCAATACAAATTAAATAAAAATTTCCAACCCTAATACTTATATCATAAGACACCTAATACTTAGATCATAACACACCTTGATTACTTCGAACCTGAGTGATAATAACATTTTCATTTTCAAAGGCTTGCCAATCAAACTGCCCCTACGGCCAGTGACCTTTATAATTAAAACGATGTAAAGAGCACATTTCTGATAAGTGAAAGATTTGTTAAAAATAGAAATTAAAACCATGTAAAGAGCCCATTTCTGATAAGTGAAATATTTGTTAAAAGTAGAAATGGAAAAATAGTGAGTGTGGTGGATCTGTTGTATAATTTGACTTTGGGAAAAGTGGGATGATTACATAAATCCTACCCGCTCGCCCAAACTCGATAGAATCGGTTTGATTAAGCTTTCATATTGATGGCACGATAATAAATCTCCTATTAAAAACTTAAAATCACAAATCAATAATTTAAAATCTCATATCAATCATTTGGAAATCAACATATGTTTCAACCATGATAATAAATATAATATTAAAAAATTAAAATCTCATATCAACAATTTGGAAATCAACCTATTTTTAAAATCTCTTATCAAGAATTTAGAAATCAAGTATCTAGCATTCATCGGCCACAGCAAGTACAATACCTGAGCCAGTAAATATCCATTAACAAAATGTTTAATGCTGAAATATTCATTAACAATATGTTTAATGCTGAAGATTGTAATGTAATATATGTGTTAAAATATCTTGAGTTTATCTCCATTGTTGATTTTTCGAAAATTTGGTAATTAAACGGTTTGATTGGTAAATATGGAGTCAATCAGCGATCACGATAAAAATGCTCATTAAAATACATAACATCATACATCATATTGTATATAACATCATCCGATAAAATATATACAAAAATATAATAGATTGTGAAAAATATATACGAAAAAATAATAGATTGTGAAATAGTCTGCTCATCAGCAATTCAGCAATCCAGATAAAGATGCCCGTTAAAATACATAAAATCGTGTATCGTGTATAGCATCCGTTAAAATATATACGAAAATATGGATATAATAGTGACCTACTGGTGGTGGGACTTGAGCATCAAATTGCAATGAACCAGATGGAGACAGACAACATGATAAAGAACACGACAATTGCTATTCTTTTTGTAAGCCAACGCCAGTTCTCAACCAGGGAACTGCGAAGTGGCTGTCCGGCGCCTCTTCTATGGCTGAACCCTTGAAAAAATATACCGACGAAAGTAGCGATGCCTGCTGTGGAGACCAGCACTAAGAGAAACCCCATAGTTTTCCTTTTGGCAGAAGTTGCAGCAGCGACAATTAGTGCATGACCACTGATGTAAAGAGTTGATATTGTTTTTATATGATCATGGTCATTTGACTCAGTACCAGTATGATCTGATCTGCAGGATGTGGATGTGAATTCTCTCCGTTATTTTCGGGAACAGTGTTTCTCGAAAGCTCAATAACAGTATGAGCTGCAGCTTCCTGATGTGAAATCTCTCCATGCTCCTGGGTTACAACAATCCCTGGACGCCGCTGATTAGTACCATTGAGATCAACATGATCTGCAGCTGTTATCGCCGTGAGGAACCTGATTGGTCAAACGGAAACACCACTGAATTAGTAATTTAATTTAGTTTATATGCCATCTGAGTGGACTTAATGATTAAGAGAATGTGTTTTTTTTTAAGAAATTATATGTTCAAAATTAGACAGGGAAAGTATGTATGACATTTTAAACTTAGCAGTCTCTCGACCCACAAATAAAAAAGTGGCATACAATAATTTGGTGTTTGGCTGTGCTGTAACCTTAAAATTAGATAATAATAAATAATAATAATAACAATAATAATAAGATATAAAAATTTGGAATAACAATATGAGTGAGAAAACCATAAAATAGTGAACCAGAGAAAGATTACGAAAATGTAAGAGTTTCATATATAGCCTCTGGACAATACCTTGAATAACAAGGCATAATAGCTAGCGTTCCTGCGACTTAGTTTGATTTAATTATTAATTTACTTTGTATTGTTATGATGAGTTTTAATTTAGTTATTAATTTACTTTGTATTGCTAGGATGTGTTTTAGTTTAATGTTATTAGTTAAAAAAATCTTTTAATCCTATGAAGAGCCTTGTCCATATCCTATGTGGACCAGAGGGGCTACAATGAATCTTACATGGATTGAAATCGGAAGAAGGTTTAGATCAAAATTCTGAAAGTTGAAGTAGGGCATTGGTTGATTTTGTTTTGTTTTTTTTGTGGGAAAACTTAATATAATTCACTATCATTGGTTGTTAATTGTGAAGGCAGGTTGACTTATCACTGTTATTCAAGGAAAATCACCCCACTTGGAATAATTGTGAATGCAAGTTGACTTATCATCCTTATTCAAGGAAAATCACCCCACTTGGAATAACTCTGTGAATACAGATTGACTTATCACCCTTATTCAAGGAAAACCACTCGACCTGGAATAACTCTGTAATGGTTCCTAACTGCCCAAATTTTCCTTGTTAACATGAGCTCTTAACCAAACAAAATAGTTTTAAAGCATTGGCATGTTTATACAACCTTCACCATTTCTTTTTCACATACATATTTAAAAAAAATAATGTTTTGCACATTTGGCAATTTTTAATTATTAATCTTTGAAAGGTATGAAAAATAACAATATCATTAATTATATATATTATTTAATTTAAGAAGAAACAAATTCACCTTTAGAAATAGACTTTTTCTCATCTAATAAAAACTTGTTCATAATGAAATGGTAAATTATTTTTGTCAGCAGAAACATCAGATTAACTATAATTTCAAAAATACAAGTTATTTATTATGGTTCTTAAAAAAAACACATTTATTATTGTTATTTAAATATATATATATATATTAATATATATATATAATAATTTAAAATAGTAAATATAGTTTTAAAAAATAAAAATCATAACATATTTTTGAAAAATCAAATCATGACTATATTTTTAGGTTAAAAGATATTACATTATTAATTTATAAAATAGAATTAAAAAACCAAAAAAATAAATCATACATAAAACCCAATATTATAAAGCAATTACAATTTGTATGGTATTTGATAATTTCCTTTCCTACATCATTAAAATGATGTAAAATCCCTGTTGAGTTCAAGTTTTTTTTGGGGCAAATAGATTTTTATGTCCTTTAAATTTAAAAACTTTAAATTTGAAATCAACCATGAATAATAGAAATAAAAAGCAAACACAACAAATTTGATAACAGAGTTCGGCCCTCATAAACTACATCTCCAGATCCATTTCCAATGGTTGTTCAATGTATTGAAAATACTCATATAATTTCTTTACATAAAAAATCACTATTTTGAAATCTGCTCACGGACATCAATGCCAACTGTCAACCAATAAGCTTCGACCTCAACTTCTCAATGCAACTTTTAGATTACAAAAAGACCCACTATTGCCCAAGTTATGCCTCAAAAGGCATATTACGAAAAATATTTTAAATTTCATTCTATATCTTCCATCTAAAGGCGCACTGGAGAAATCTTTTATAACTCTGCAGAAAGGTTGGTTCCGGGGTCAAACCCGTGGGCCTCCCGGGATTAGCATATGTAAGGTTTGCGCAACCATACATATCATTTGGTTCATATCCAAATGTTTTTAACATAGTATACAAAGGCCCAACAGTGACAAACCTCAACCATGTTTAACATATGGTTTATAACAGATTTACATCATTGAACCGACAGTAATACATAGTTCAACCCGTGGCATTTTATATATAGCATACCATATATATTGTATGGTTTTTAAAACCTGCCACGATATAACTTTGGCTTATAGTTATCACTTTATACTGATGATGATATATGTTGATCACCATGGCATATATTTACCCGTAAGGCGTTCCCTTTTGTTCCCTTTTGAAATGAATTTCCCTTTTGTTTTGCTGTCTTCACTATTGTCCATTGATTTGATGTTAGACCATTCAGAGGTCTTTTGGATCCACATCTTGTTTATATTGTTAACCAAATCTTTCATTTACTTAATTTATGACAGTTGTTTAACTGACTCCTACATTTACTTAATTTATGACGGTTGTAATATGATCCAATATGATCCTAGACACGTGCGTCCACTTCACTGCTCTATCACGTGATGTTTGGGTTGAATACGAAGGATCATCAAAGTGATCCAACTGTATGAAGGCTGGAAAAGGGTACGCTACTATGGTTTCAAACTCTTTTCCGCTATTTGGGTTTTTCTTTGCTGCCACTCTGCTCTGTAACCAAGAGGAAAATCGCCGATGACCATGGGTGATCCCAATTTAGCCTTCAATGGCTTTATATGACTTATTCGTGGTTTGTTTCGCCGATGACCATGGGTGATCCCAATTTAGCCTTCAATGGCTCTATATGACTTATTCGTGGTTTGTTTCGTTTGAATGATTCCCGATTCTAACTCTGAATGGAGAACAAAGGAAAACAAGTAATCTCTAACTCTATTTGGTTTTTGGTTGTTAAATTTTGTTTATATTGCACTGGATTATCTTCCTATGTTTTTTCTTCAATCTTCTCTGTGGCAGGTTTGTTATCCACAGGAAATGGTATCGGGGTTATAGTTTTCATCCGCTTTAGTTTTCATCCGCTTTCATTCTGAGCCAACTTAGGGTATGGCAAGGTTACCTACCTCATACCCCACCAATTAGTGTTTATTGAATTATTTTGTATGGGTTTGTTCGTTTGACTCGTTGATTTTTGGTTTAATTTTATTTATATTGCGCTGGATTCTTCACTTATGATTTTCTTCTTCGAGTTTTTTTGGCAAGTTTGTTATCCACAGGCAATGGTTCCGGGGTTAGATAGTTTCCAACAAGGTTACCCTCAACTGATTAAAAATTTGGTTACCCTCGACTGATTAAAAATTTGGGGATTTTACGGTGAACTAATTTCACTTTTACTCTGACCAGTCTCTGTTAGCACAAGTTAACTAACAAGTTAAGAAAGAAGACTGAACATACATGTTAAGAAATAAAACTTAATAGAATCTCGGGCTAAACTCAGTGACGAATAAACATTCCTTCTCACTTCGTATCTTTAAAGGAGTCCTGCTCTTCTCCATTGGTAGTTAAAATCTGAATATAGATGAATTTATTTCAAAGCAGGTATGATTTATTTGAATTTATTTTAAACCAGATATGATTTATTTAAAGAGAAAGAGGAAGTGCAAAGAAGACATCCCTTTGACGGTGGAAAGCTTTTCCACCCCTTATGCACTCAACTTCCCCGTTATTACTTAATTCTTATAGAAGATTCTCACTATTTTCAACTTTCCTCTGTTATTTCTTAATTCCTAAAAAGGATTCTCAATATTTTCCAGGTTTCCCTTTATAACTTAATTTCTATAGAAGATTTTTTCCCATTTATTATTACTTAATTTCTCATTTATTATTTATTACTTAATTCCCACACAAGATTCTGAATATTTTCCTTCTGTTGCCTGGGTCGAATTAATTTTCTTCTATTGCCCAATAATTTCCTTCTATTGCCCAGGTTTGTTTGGGAGCAAATTATTGTATATCAATGTCGAGATGATTTTGATTTTTCTATTGTTTTTATATATTTTGATAGTTTCACTCTGCTAATTTTTGTTTTTATATATTTAGATAGTATTTTAGTCTCTAGATACCATTGTTTTTACATATTTTGATAGTTTCACTTTAGGCTAATTTTTAGTCTCTAGATACCATGAATGTTTCAATTTCTAATGTTCTTTGTAAATATTTGGTTTGAGAACAATTTCTAATGTCTTATATAAGTATTTGGAAACAAATTACTATACTTTGGAACCTAACTCTTATAATTTTTTAATGCTCTCTGTAAATATTGGGAAACAAATTACTATATTTTGGAACCCAACTCTTATAAATTTCTAATGCTCTCTGTAAATATTGGGAAACAAATTACTATATTCTGGAACCCAACTCTTATAAATTTCTAATGCTCTCTGTAAACATTGGGAAACAAATTACTATATTCTGGAACCCAACTGTTATAAATTCTTATAAATTTCTAATGCTCTCTGTAAATATTGGGAAACAAAAACAAATTACTATATTCTGGAACCCAACTTTTATAAATTTCTAATGCTCTCTTTAAATATTGGGAAACAAAAACAAATTACTATATTCTGGAACCCAACTTTTATAAATTTCTAATGCTCTCTTTAAATATTGGGAAACAAATTACGATATTTTAGAACCCAACTCTTATAAATTTGGCCTAAATTTCTAATGCTCTGTGTAAATATTTGGAAACAAATTACTATATTTTGGAACCCAACTCTTATAAATTTGGCCAAAATTTGTAGCTAAATTTGCAGCTATGTTTGAAGTTATCTAGATAGAAAGTTTTCCGAAGTTTTCATGGAACAATGTATTTATAATTTATTTTACATTGAGAATTTTCAATTTTTTTACCAATTTCATACAGTGAATAGTCACCATACATTCACTTGTTGAGAGGAATCTATACATGGGAATTTCAAATTGAGTTCACTGACATGGTTTGAGGTGATTAAGGTGATTATGGAATTCGTTGTGTTATTTTAGAGTGGGGAAGGGAGCATTAGCATAAAATGTAATAGGGACGGATATAATGCAACAAGTAATACTTTAAAGTAATTACTGGAGAGTAGATTTAGTCTTTTCACCACAAGTAATATTTTAAAGTAATAGATTTAGTTTTTTCACCACAAGTAATATTTTAAAGTAATTACTAGAGAGTAGATTTAGTTTTTTACTTTTTCACCACAAGTAATATTTTAAAGTAATTACTAGAGAGTAGATTCAGTGTTTTCACCACTTCCACCATCGACTTCGCTGGTTGTTAAACTAACTAGTTGTTTGTTAAACTTGCAGGTTGTTAAACTAATTGGAGAGTAGATTCAGTTAACTAACTGGAGAGTTCAGGTTTGTTAAACTGGCAGGTTGTTAAACTAACCAGAGAGTAGAAACTAACTGGAGAGTAGATTCAGTTAACTAACTGGAGAGTTCAGGTTTGTTAAACTGGCAGTTTGTTAAACTAACTGGAGAGTAGATTCAGTTAACTAAACTAACTAGAGAGTAGATTCAGTTAACTAACTGGAGAGTTCAGGTTTGTTAAACTGGCAGGTTGTTAAACTAACTAGAGAGTAGATTCAGTTAACTAACTGGAGAGTTCAGTTAACTAACTGGAGAGAGTGATTCAGTTGTTAAACTAATTGTGAGATGAACCTTGAAGTGAACAAAGCATTTTAAATGAAATGAAATTTCAAAGATTTTCTTCGAAATGATTTATTTTTAATTGCTATGTTATTCAGTTGTTAAACTAATTGTGAGATGAACTTTGAAGTGAACAAAGCATTTTAAATGAAATGAAATTTAAAAGATTTTCTTCGGAATGATTTATTTTTAATTGCTATGTTATTAAACTAGATAGCATATAAATATAAAAACAAATGATGAATTTTAAATGAAGGAGATATTTTTTTTGGAACTTCACTTGATCTGTCAATTAATCTTTTATTTAATATTTAAATTGTTAAACTAACTGGTTGTTAAACTAACTAATTGTGAGATGAACTTTGAAGTGAACAAAGCATTTTAAATGAAATGAAATTTCAAAGATTTTCTTCGGAATGATTTATTTTTAATTGCTATGTTATTAAACTAGATAGCATATGAATATAAAAACAAATAATGAATTTTAAATGAAGGAGATATTTTTTTTGGAACTTCACTTGATTTGTCAATTAATCTTTTAATTAATATTTAAATTGTTAAACTAACTGGTAGGTTGTTGGTTGGAGATTAGATTCAGTAGCTAACTGACTGGAGAGTAGACTGGACAGTAGATTCAGTTGTTAAACTAATTGTGAGATAAACTTTGAAGTGAACAAAGCATTTTAAATGAAATGAAATTTCAAAGATTTTCTTCGAAATGATTTATTTTTAATTGCTATGTTATTAAATTAGATAGCACATGAATATAAAAACAAATAATGAATTTAAATGAAGGAGATATTTTTTTTGGAACTTCACTTGATCTATCAATTAATCTTTTAATTAATATTTAAATTGTTAAACTAACTAGCAGGCTGTTAATTGTTAAACTAACTTGAGAGTAGATAGATTCAGTTAAATTGCTATGTTATTAAACTAGATAGCACATGAATATAAAAACAAATAATGAATTTTAAATGAATATAAAAACAAATAATAAATTTTAAATGAAGGAGATTTTTTTTTGGAACTTCACTTGATGTGTCAATTAATCTTTTAATTAATATTTAAAATATCGTGTGCAAAAAAATTTAAAGTTTTTTGAAGTTTAATTAATACTTCAAATATAGTTTGTGAAAAAAATTTAAAGTGTTTTTTAAGTTTAATTAATTCGTCAAATAAATAAATATTTTGAGAAAAAAATTCAAATATAGTTAAATACTTCAAATATTGTTTGAGAAAAAAATTTAAAGTGTTTTTAAGTTTAATTAATACTTCAAATAACAAAAAGAAAATTGAAGTGTTTTTAAGTTTAATTAATACTTCAAATAACTAAACACTTTGAGAAAAAAAATTAAAGTGATTTGAAGTTTAATTAATACTTCAAATATAGTGTTATATTGGTTTACTAATTACTCTGTTATTCAAATTTGAAATTTTAAAATATATTTTGCAATAAATAATTTTGGTGGTTAACATGTATGCATATATAGTTTGAGCAATTTAAAGTGTTTTGAAGTTATATTTGGTTTATTAATTAATCTGTTATTTAAATTTTAAATTTTAAAACATATTTTGCAATAAATAATTTTGGTGGCTAACATGTATTCAAATATAGTGTTATATTTAGTTTATTAATTAATCTGTTATTTAAATTTTAAGTTTTAAAATATATTTTACAATAAATAATTTTGGTAGTTAACATGTATGCATATATAGTTTGAGCAATTTAAAGTGTTTTGAAGTTATATTTGGTTTATTAATTAATCTGTTATTTAAATTTTTAATTTTAAGATATATTTTGCAATAAATAATTTTGGATGCATATATAGTTTGATAAAAAAATTTAAAGTGCTTTGAAGTTCAATTAATACTTCAAATTAAAGTGTTTTGAAGTTTAATTAATACTTCAAATAATTAAATACTTCAAAATAATTCTGGCTGTTAACATGTATGCATATATAGTGTGAGATAAAAAAAAATTATACTGTTTTGAAGTTTAATTAATACTTCAAATATAGTTTGAGAAAAAAATTTAAAGTGTTTTTTAAGTTTTAGTATTTTGAAGTTTAATTAATACTTCAAATATAATTTGAGAAAAAATTTAAAGTGTTTTGAAGTTATTTTAGTTTTATTTATTAATCTTATTTAAATTTTAAATTTTAAAAATATATTTTGCATAAAATAATTTTGGGGTTAACATGTATGCATATATAATACTTTTTGCATCTAATATTCTATCATATTATTGGTTTATGCTAAATATATTTACAAATCTATTAAAAATAAATATTATTACAAATTCTATTAAAAACAATATTAATATATATAATTTTGTGTTAAAATATTATTATCATATTATATTATTATTATTATAAATATCTTATAATATATTATATAATATTACAACCATGCTTATAAATGTAAAATTTCAAAAATTAAAATTTAAAAAATAAAAAAATATTTAAGACACAAAAATGGTAACACTTTCCTTTTTTAAAGCTAATTTTTAGAGAATCCTTTAAAAGAAAATTTAAACCTTCTACAACTTCAGAAAATCATAGTAATTTACATTGTTTTATAAACTATATGTTTACCTAGAAATTCACATTAATTTACATTTGTTCATAAACTATATGTTCACTTAAAAATGCATTTCAATTATCTGTTATGATTATTTATGGTGATTAACTTTACTAGTTATAATAATTACAAGGAAGATGTTCATAGCCTGAGTTTGGCTTTACAGATTTACCCAATCAAAGAAACTCGTTTTTGTCTTTCTTCTTCCAACAATTTTTGACCGCGTATAATTGTTCACAGTTGAGCATATGTCGGACATAGGGATGCCCTTCACTTTGGCCACGCGTCATCAGATGCCCTAGATTTGAAAACAAAATCTGACATATATTGTCTTGATAAAAACCTTCTCATTGTTTTGTACTCGGGAACAAAACTCTGTACGGGTGCCTTGCCGGTATTCTACCAGGGCCACAAGAACACCACTTGCTTCGAAGTAGCATTCAACAAGACCAACGCTCAGCTCACTAGTTCCAAGATCTCCATGCTCGAATTCGGCTCACCAGTTCCTTTTTGGTTAAATTTCTTTGATAAATTAGCAATTTAAGAAGTTGTTTTGCGATTTTTTTTTGAAGATTAGAAGTTTTTTTAGACAGAAAAAAGCGTAATTGTATTATATTGAGACTGTATAAACAGCTCCAGATGGTACATATCATGCAAAATACATAAACTATAAACCAGAGGAAAGATCTTCTGAGCACATGCCAAAAAAAACTCAAAAGGAACACATATACAAAGACACCTCCAGCACTAGCTGGGAGCAAAAACAGAGATAGATACAGCTATATATTAACCACCGAAGCCAAGAAAATAAAAAAGGAGAAGCCAAAAACAGATCATAAGGACAAATGGAAAGAGATTAGAAACCCAGAATGCAGAAGTATTGAATGATAAAGGACTCTCCGTCTGCTGAAACCTCCAAGGACCATGAACCTGAGCCAAGATGAAGACCACAGGCAATCCGCTTCCTGGTTCCGGGCCCTGTAGATGTGCTAGATGGAGCTTCCTTCCATGAGACCCCAAAAAAACATAATTCTATCCAATGTTTTTAAAACCGGAAGCGGTGATCGGACCGGTCCACCTAATGAACCGGTTTACTGACCGGAACCAGTCTAACCAAGACTGGTTTGGTCTAAACGAACCGGTTTTAAAAAAATACATTAAATAATTAATTTTTATTGAAACAAAACTATTTTTAAGATGTAAAACCATGATTCCAAGCCAATAGAGACAAAATATGCAAAGTTTGCTCATTTATATACCATGTAAAGGTGAATATATCAAAATGACACCAAGTACAATACATATCATCGATAAAATAGCAAAATACATAAGAAATGAGGCTCTAAATGGCCTATAAAGTCCAAAAACAATGCTGCAAGCTGCAAGCTATGAGGCCATTGGCCTACTACAAGTCTACAGTGTACAAATGATCAATCATCAAGTTCATCACCACTACTAGACATAGGATCATCATCAAGAGCTACATAGACATTATCTGGTTCAGAGTCTGAGGATGCCTCAACCTGATCTGCAACCTCAGTATCAATGCCACCAATGACAATAGAAGTGGACCTAATGGAAGCATGAGTTTGTCGACCTGCATGACTAGTGCTTTCCATTGGTTCTTTGCCTTTCCTTGATGCCGCTACTGATCCTAGTTTTGATGCCACCACATAATCTGCATCATCCCCTGCTTAAGCCATGTCGATATCAAAATCAGCCTCAAACATAGGTTCTTCAGTCTCCTCCACCCATTCTGATGTTGGATCAATATCGTCCAACACAATGGGATCTAGATCAGGAGTTTTGCTCATCATTTGGAGCTTCGATTGCATTTATTGTACCCCCAAACCATGAAATCCTGAAAACCATTAAGTCTGCTGAATTTTGAGTGAAATCTAAAATTCTAGTTTCCCCATATGAAATCCAATGAGGTCGAAACCACTCTCAAACATCCTGAGTCATTTCATGGTAATGTTAAAAATTTAAGTAAAAGGATGAAAATGAAAATTAAAGGAAATGTCACTTTTACTTTAAGAATTTAACATTACCATTAATTGCCAACATTGTTAGGGTTGAAACACCCTTAGTTTGCCCCCCAAACCCCTGAAACATAGTGAAAAATATGCTTTTTTAACTTTATGGTGGGCGTGCCTAAAACCGGCCGGTTTTGTCCTAAACCGGCCGATTTTCACCGGTTAGGGCAAAAAACTGGCGAAAGGGCAGGTTAAACCGGGTTTTTAGGCCGGTTCTGACTGGCAGCCTTGCTAACCGGCCGATTAGACCGGTAACCGGTTTTTGTGAGCGGTTTTTAAAACACTGGTCTAAATATCAGGGACCATGCACTAAAATATTTTTTTTACATCAAATTATTACAATATCAACCCTTGAAAGGGAAAAACACATTTAGACTCATACCCTCAATAATTTACTCAATTTTGCGACACAATATGATCTAGTATAGACCAAGTGTGTTTTTAATAATTTTTTTTAGCCAAATGTGCTTAAATTATTCCTAAACACACTTTTACAAAAACTTGATAAAACACTGTTAATTTTAGGCAATAATGGTATGTTCTATGCTTGAGAGCAATTTTATTTCAATTTATTTATTAGCCCAATATCACTATCCAGTTTAGCAATCACATCAACATGATAGTAAAATGCAGATAGAACATAAACATAAACAATAGAAGACAAGCCAAGACAAGAGGACACAAGATGTGGCACTAGCCAGGGACAAACCCCAATGTGGGGAAACCCTTGATCAAATCTTCTTTTAGTCTTCAATAGTTTAGTAGAAAGAGATAATACAATTTACAAATTCAGACAATTTATAACAGCAGCAAAAGAACCCTAACCAGAAAAATCAACGTTGGTCAACAGGGCAGATTTGACCTTCCACAATTCGGTCAACTTAAGTCAAT
Source organism: Pinus taeda (assembly GCA_000404065.3). NCBI lineage: Eukaryota > Viridiplantae > Streptophyta > Pinopsida > Pinales > Pinaceae > Pinus > Pinus taeda. Next base: position 76,045 of record APFE030820567.1, on the reverse strand, counting down.
TTCGGCCTCCAGACAGCAAGATGAATTAGCCCTCAAAACAATCTGAAATCAACCTAGTCAAAATCTAGTCAAATAGTCAACTTGCGGTCAACCCTAGCCGCAGTCAACGCTGGTCAAAGTCAACGATTTGCCTCAATTTTTGTGCCCAAAAATGCGGCCTGTCGGGACAAAATATCTCTACCAAAAGTCGCAATCAAAGATTGTCAATGCAGCTCAAAACAACCTCAAAAAATTTGGTCAAACTTGGTCAACGTAGAAACAAAAAATTTGTCCGTTCCTTTGCACGTGTGGAGAGAGACGTTGCCCGAAAGTGCATACCTAATCAGATGAGGAGAGAGAGAGATGTGTGAAGATGAGTGTGTCCAAACGAGGATGAGGCATCATGTATTTATAGGCTAACATTGAGAATGAATAGACATGACTGTTGGGCTTCTGAGCCTACATGAGTTTCTTGGCCGATCTTGACAATTTGTCTGTAATTAAAATGAATCCATAACTTCATTTGTACATGTCAGAATCAGATGATCTCTAGATCAATCCTACACCTCTCGGAGAGAGGAATCCAAGAAAAATATCAACTTTCATAAATAAGATGACCCATGTGGAGTTTGGCCCTAGTTTCCCATTTTAGCACTCCCTCTCAACTAGGGAGAACTCCATCTGCTAATCAATCTGCCAATTTGTACTATCTCTGCCATCAATGCACTACTCTGCTCTCCTGAACTATGAAGAAGAAGAAGTGATCGAGAATGTATCATACCATTCTCTACTGACTTGAAGTTAGTCCCAATCAAAAGAGAGTATCTCGTACCACTTTTACTGACCCGAAGTCAGTTCCAATCAAAAGAGAGTTTCTCATACCACTCTTACTGACCCGAAGTTAGTTCCAATTGATCCCAGATCAATATTGTCATCCTAGCATAGGGAGTACAGTAGTACGCGATGTGTCCATCGGTAGTACTATGGTCCCTATCCTCACTTCCCTACTCATTGGCTAGATGAAAGGTAGGTACTTCCCATGAGTCCCAGACTGCATGGGTAGGATGTCTCAGCAGGAGAAGGATGAACTACTTGTCCTGCCTACATGTCGCCAAGGGGTATCACAGGGGAAGGATGAACCACTCACCTTGTACACAACAAACCACTAGGGGAAGGTTGAACCACTCACCCTACGGTTGCTCACCGCTCCAAGAAGTGCCCCAAGCCCCCCGGAGCTCCAAGAGCTCAATGTCCATCTCGTACAGGACCCTAATAAGAGGGTTTCTCCACGACTCCAAGTCGTTCTCGGAAGGCCAAGAATTTGACCTTCCCTAGGGGCTTTGTCAAAATATCGATGACCTGCTCATCATTCCCAATGTGATGGAGCCTTATTGTTCGTCGTTGTACCATATCCCAGATAAAGTGGTACCTGATATCTATATGCTTGGAGCGATCATGAAACACAAGATTCTTTGATAATCGGATCCCACTCTGGTTGTCGCAGAGGTCCATGGTGGTATCCAACACGTGTCTAAACAATTCATTGAAGAGCTTCCTCAACCAGACAACTTCATAAGAGGCCATATTAGTAGTTATGTATTCGGCCTCGGTGGTGCTCAAGGCAAACGATTTTTGCTTCCTTCTCATCCAGGATATCGAAGCAGAACGCAAAGAAAAACAACATCCATAAGTGCTCTTGCGATCCACCACACTTCCAGCCCAGTTATCATCATAATAACCATGCAACCTCACATCTCCGGCGATGTATCTCAGTCCATGAGTGATTGTGCCCCAAAGATATCTCAGAAGATTCTTGGCGGCAATCCAATGTATATGATGAGGTTCAACCATGTATTGGTTCAATGTGTTAACTGCAAAACATATGTCCATACAGGAGTTCACCAAGAACATCAATGCTTCTGTGAGTTGATGATACTCAGGAGCATTTCCCAATACAGGTCCAACAACACTACCACATAACTTCTTAAAGTTAAGTTCCTTTGGAGTAGTCACAAGCTTGCAGTCCACCATCTTAAATCTTTCATATATCTTCACAAGATATTTTCCTTGAGAAAGGAAAATTTCACCCGACTTTTGCCAGACCTCCAACCCTAGGAAATAGTGCATCGGTTCTAGGTCCTACATCCCAAACACAGAAGCCAACTTCCTCTTACATTTGTGAATGAGAGGGTATGCACCTGTCAGAAAGAGGTTATCCACATAAAGTACCAGAATGAGAGGTTTATCATTCTCAACCTTAAAGTAAAGGTTCGGATTGACTTCACTTCTAGTGAATCCTAGCTTCATCAGATAGCTATTGATCCTCTCATACCAAGCTCAGGGGTACTTACTTTAACCCATAGAGAGCTTTCTTCAACCTGCATACATGATATTCCCGATCATGAAACTCAAACCCCTCGGGTTGTTCCACATAGACTTCCTCTTTGATTGAACCATGCAAGAAAGCAGTCTTGACATCCATTTGATGTAGGTTCCATCCTTGCAAGCCAACAAGGGCTATGATCGAGCAGATGGTGCTGTATCGGACAACAAGTGGAAATATCTCATCGTAATCTACATCTTCCTTTTGAGAGAAGTCTCGAGCAACAAAGCGAGCCTTGAATTTTTTTGCACTTCCATCAACTCCATGCTTGATTTTGTAGAGCCACTTAGAGGTCACAACCGATTTGTCTTGGGGTCTAGGGACCACATCTCAGACATCATTCTTCATAATTGTCTCGTATTCTTCATTCATAGCATCCTTCCATACTTGTTGCCTCACGACTTCTTCGAATGATGAAGGCTCATTTTGAATGATAATGCTCATGGCGACCAAATATCCTTGATACCTGTTCGGCTTCTTGCTTTCACGAAAAGTCCCCCTTGGTGCAATGTGCCTCTCAGCATCTTCGAGAGTCTCCCTAAGCCATGAGGGTCTCCTTTTGGAGGAGGAGGATCAATAGGATCCATAGGTTCATCAACATCAGGCATCGTTTCATCCTCTTTTTCACCCCGATTTCCTGTGTCAGCTTCTTTGTCCTTCGTTAGGATAGGAAGGTTGTTGATCTTCTTGAGGGCCATATCTTCGTTGAAGGTGACATCATGACTTATCTCAACTTCCTTTTGACCAACCACATAAATTCTATATCCCTTAGAATTTTCACTATGGCCCACAAAAATTCCTTTCTTCCCAGATGTACCCAATTTGCTTCGTTTCTCTTTCGGCACATGAAAAGATACGGGACTTCCAAAAATTCTAAAATGAGAGACTTTGGGTTTCTTACCATTGAACATTTCTTCGAGAGTCTTGGAGTCCAATGCTTGATGAGGGCATCGGTTTTGAACATATACGATGGTATTTGCAGCTTCAGTCCATAAGAACTTCAGAAGGCCTTGATAATGAAGCATGGCACGAACAACTTCTACAATAAAGCGATTCTTCATTTCAGCCACACCATTCTGCTCGGGAGTGTATGGTGTTGTAGTCTCCTTCTTAATGCCAGCTTCTCTGCAATAATCTTGGAATTCATTGGATTCGTACTCTATCCTATTATCAGTCCTCCATATCTTGATTTTCTTCTCGAATTGGTTTTTGATCAAGGCTTTGAAGTGTTAGAACTAGGTGAACACTTCATCCTTCTTCTTCAAGAAGTAGATCCAGGCCTTGCGAGAATAATCGTCTGTAAAGGTGAGATAATATAAGTATCCTCCTAAAGAGTTTACGGGCATCATACCAAATATGTCGGAGTGGATCAATTGCAATATATCTATGGTCTTGCTATTATTTGAGGGGAATGGTCCCCTTGTAAGTTTTACCTCGGCACATCCTGGACATACACCTTCATGCTCTACTTTGAACTCGGGCATACTTGTTGCCATCTGTCTCACATCGGGAAGGGCCTTATAATGAAGATGGGCAAACCTTCGGTGCCATAGTTCAGATTATAGAGATGTGTCGCAAGACATGGCTCCCAATGGACTTCCTCCAACTTGATACAAAGTGTCAACTTTGAACCCAAGAGTAAAATCATCTTTAAAATTTCTTTTCCAAACACGTACCTTTCCATCGATAAAAGCCTCCTTGAATCCTTTGTCTTCCATTGCTAAAATGGACACCATGTTCTTCTTGAGATCAGGTACATATATTACTTCTTGCAAATGAATAGTGTTACCTTGATTCAATTGCAGGGTAACATTCCCTACTCCCTTCACGAGATACGTGGCATTGTTTCCAAGGATGATCTCCAAGTTTGTCTCTTTTTCTATTAGATTAGAGAGGGCTTCCTTGTATTCAGTGAAGTGCCTTGCAGCACCACTATCAATTAGCCAATTTTCCAAAGTGTCCAGAGGAGACGCAATGGAGAGGGCCGATATAAGATAATACTCTTTTTGCTTGTTGTTAACAACATTTGATTCTTCATACCTAGAGTTCCTTGATTTCTTGGAGGGTCGGCCATTTCCTTGATGTCCCACATTCCTTTTTCCTTTGCCATTTGACCTGCCATTCCTTTGATCGTTGTTGTTGAAGTTGCCCTTGGAGTTGTTATGATAGTCATCATCTCAAGGTGTATCCCTTCTATTAGGACACTCCCTTGCATAGTGGCCAAACTTTTTGCAAACAAAGCATCTTCCCTTCCTTCCATTTTTGAATCTTGGTCTTCCCTGACTTTGCTTCTTTGAAACTACATTGTCCTTCCACTTTGCATGAGTGGAGAATGCAGTAGGGTTGCTTCTATTAGAAGGCATTTCTTGCCCCACTATTCTTGTTTCTTCTTGGATGCATCTTGACATTAATTCTTCAAACCTTGGAATTCGATCATTGTTGAATATAGTGGTTCTGAATACATACCACTCAGGTGGGAGTCCTCCAAGGGCTGTGAGAGTAAGTTCCCTGTCAGGAATGACTTCTCCAATTGAGAGTAGATTATACTTGATCTCAGTAATCCTCAAGAAATAGGATTGAATGTCCTCATCCTTGCCCTTCTTCATATCCTTCAACTATCCTTCAACTATCCTTCAACTTATTTTTAAGAAAGAGAATTTGATTAGCATTACGAACCTTGAACATGTTGATCAACCTGTTGTAGATTTCTTTAGAGGTCTTCAATTCGAAGATATAGGCCAGCAGATGCTTATCAATGGAATCCCTGATAATCTTCTTCACTTTGACATCAGCCCTATTGTAGTTTGTCTTCGCAGCGGCCGATGCATTTGAAGATTCAGGGATTTTACCTTGCACATAATCCATCACTGCTTTTTCTTCCAAGGTCAAATCAAGAGACATCTTCCATCCATGATAGTAGATTTATCATGGAGCTTGTCTTCAGTCGGGAAGTAGGATAAGGAACCCATTGAGTCTTTTTTCCTTGTTCAACTGTCTTTGGTGATTGCTCTTTCACTCTTGCTTGGGCTTTGTCTTCACCTCACCTCTGATACCATGTTAATTTTAGGAAACAATGGTATGTTCTATTCTTTAGAGCAATTTTACTTCAATTTATTTATGAGCTCAATATCAATATCCAGTTTAGCAATCACATCAACATGATAGTAAAATGCAGATAGAACATAAACATAAACAGTAGAAGACAAGCCAAGACAAGAGGACACAAGATGTGGCACCAGCCAGGGACAAAACCCAATTTGGGGAAACCCTTGATCAAAGCTTCTTTTAGTCTTAAATAGTTCAGCAGAGAGAGAGTACAATTTACAAATTTTGACAATTTGTAATAGCAACAAAAGAACCCTAACCAAAAAAGTCAATGCTGGTCAATAGGGCATATTTGACCCTCAACAATTCGGTCAACTTCAGTCAACTTCGGTCTCCAGACAACAAGATGAATAAGCCCTCAAAACAGTTCGAAATCAGCGCAGTCAAAATCAGGTCAAACAGTCAACCTGCAGTCAAACCTAGCGGCAGTCAACGCTGGTCAAAGTCAACAGTTTGCCTCAATTTCTATGCCTAGAAATGCGGCCTGCTGTGATAGAATTTCTCCACCAAAAATCGCAGTCAAAGATGGTCAACGTAGCCTAAAACAACCTCAGAAAATTTGGTCAAACCTGGTCAAAGCAGAAATAGAAAACTTGTCCTTTCCTTCGCACCTGTGGAGAGAGATGCTGCCCAGAAGTGCATACCCAGTCTGATGAGGAGAGAGAGAGATGTGTGAAGATGAATGTGTCCAAATGAGGACGAGGCATCATGTATTTCTAGGCTAACGTTGAGGATGAATAGACATGACTGTTGGGCTTCTGAGCCTACATGAGTTTGTCAGCCGACCTTGACAATTTGTCCATAATCAAAATAAATTTATAACTTCATTTGTACATATCAGGATCAAATGATCTCTAGATCAATCCTACACCTCTTGGAGAGAGGAATCCAAGAAAAATATAAGCTGTCATAAATAAGATGACCCATGTGGAGTTTTGCCCTAGTTGCCAATTTTAGCGCATTAGGACTCACCTAAGACCTTGTCAATGAATTCCACCCTAGCTTTGGGGTCTAAGTTGAAAGAAAAACTCTGCCGACTATCCGTGTTTAGAAATACACATAATTTGGTGAGGTTAGAAAACTTCCTAGGATGAAATCCTTTACTAAAACCAGAGGCTTACTTAAGTGTTGTTACATAATTAAATGGGCATACTAGCATCATTTACAAAATACAACTTGCAGAAATTGGGTTTACGATGATAATATTGTGCTGGCTGATGACTCTGGACTTTGAAAATTTTTCTTCATATCTTTGTACTTTGTTTCCTTGGATTGTTGACAAAGTGTGGTCAACACACATCCCATAAGGGAGCTAGATGGGATTGGAGAAGAACCTTCATTTCAAAGCAGGGATCAAGAAAAATCGTAGCGTCAAACTTAGTGTAAGGAATAAAATTCATTGGTCCTTAGGGAATAAGGTTGAGATTAAGGGTACCATTTATGTCGAGGATGGCTTCTTCTAAAGAACAATCTTTATTTGCTTCCAAATGAACTTCCAAGTTGTTGCCTTTGAGAATGTGATAGAATTCCTTGGAAAGAAAGGAGTCTGCCAAACTTTTTATTTGGGTTAATATATGGGAGAGGGAATTGTCCTTTGGATTTCCAGGTTTAGAAAGATACAAGATTGTTATTAATGAGTCCCCCATAAAGTCTTTAATACCTTTATCTTTGGCAATGCTCGGCCCATAAAGTTCAGCCTGGTTGTTAGTTTTCCTTCCCAAACCCCAAGCATATATGACTTCAACTCTTCTATCAAGATTATATAAGATCCCTCCCCCTCTTGCCACATCCGGATTTTTCTTAGAAGCACCATCAAAGTGGAGAATCCATTTTTGCTGACGGGTTTTCCATTCTTTCAAGGCTTCTAGAGACATGTGAAGTTTCCATCTTGAGTGAGGGTCATTTGGGGACGGACCAAAGTGAGGCTGAAGTGAGAGTGCCCCATCCAATGCTTTTCTAGATCATCCAAACCCAGGTCCAAAAAAAGGAGATTTAGCTCACAACAGAAAGAAAGGGCCTTAAGAGCAAGGGATTTTGCAGAAAAGGGGGATGATTTGAAAATGGCAGAGTTTCAGAGATTCAGACTTGCCATCAGATATATTTGGGAAGAGTGAATCAAAGGGATTTGAAATGGAATTTGGATTGAATGGAGCTCGAATAATGCTTGAACCAGTTTTGAAGGTTGCTCGACCAACAAAGCATGGGGAAGAGAGGGCCCAGGGAAATTGACCAGATCGATTTAATGTAAGGAAAATTCAAGAAAAGGTGATGGATGGATTCTTCATGTTTTTCACGTAGAGGGCATCTCAAGGGGACAAAGATGCCTTTCCTCTTGAGATTTTCTGAAGTCAATATCTTTTTGTGGAGAAGCAACCAACAAAATATATTATCTTTAGGGAGAGCATTTGAAGACCATATCTTGTTCCAAATATAGGATTTAGGAAGCACCTGTGAACGAAATAACAAATATGAATAGCCTTATGTGATCATGTAGGAAGAATTTTTCCATCCCAACTTGGCCAACTGGTGCTAATTAGTAGGATCCTTGCCAGCCATATTTCAAACTAATTCTTCACCCAAATGATTCAAGTAGATAGGGAGGTTTCCCAGGATCCATCCTTTCCATAGACCATCCTCTTGCCAAGATGAGATTTGCGCTAGAGTTGCATCCCCTGATTACTCAGATAGTCAATTAGAGGAAGGAGAGTCAGATCCCGTGCTTGCAGGGGGGAGTGAAGGATTGACTCTTCCCATACTCTGATTCTTTCTCCGTTCCCAAGAATCCAACATAGGTGAGAGTTGATCAAAGAAGATGGAACATAGATAAGCTTCCATATGGGATAACAATGCCAAGAATGACAATCGACCTCAGATTCTCCTCGGTATTTTGCTTTTAAGATTTGAACCCACCAAACATTTGGCCGAGTCTTCATTTTCCATTCCAATTTAGCGTTGATAACCATGTTCATTAACTCTGGATCTTTGATACCTAGCCTGCCATGATTTTTCGGGGCTCAGATTGTTGCCCATTTGACAAGGTGATTTTTTTTGGAGGATTTCTGTCCTTCCCAAAGGAATTTCCTTAGAAGAATTCCCAGCTTGTTTAATATATTCTTTGGAGCTAGCAGAGCAAAGAACTAAAACAAAGGGATGACTGCCAATACTGCCTTAGAGAGAACTGCCCTTCCTGCCAGGTTGAGCCAACAAGCACCCCAATTTTCCATTCTTATCTTGATCTTATCCAAGATTCCTTGCCATGACCTTGCTGAGGGTTTCTTTAAGAAAATAGGCATTCCCAGATATTTGAAGTCCTGTCATTTCCTTATTACTTTGAAGTTTAAAACCTCCTCTATTTTCTTTAGCTGAGCAGATGTGGTATTCTAGGAGAAAATTTTAGATTTAGCTTCATTGATTGCCCTTCCTGAGGCAACAAGAAAATTGTCTAAGACTTTTTTATATCTTTTAGCTATTATCACAAAGGCTCCTCCTAGAAGGATTATATCATTCGTAAACAACCTGTGATTAATGCTTTTAATATTTTCAAAAAAGTGGATTCTAGGATGATGCCCCGACCTCCTTTCAAATTCCAATCTCCTGCCCAGAGAATCAACCATTATGATATACAGGAAAGGGGACAGAGGACACCCTTGCCGAAGTCCTCTGGTTTGAAGAATTGAGAACCTCTCCCATTGACCAAAGGGGCAATCCATGGGTATCTGATACAGAGAGCTATCCACTGAATGATATTCTCATGAAATCCCATTTTATTCATAGCCTGGAACATAAATTTGTGCCTTACCCTATCAAACGCATTCGCCATGTCGAGCTTTGTGATCATGCCTTGATCCTTCGCCAACTGAATCATGATCATGCCTTGATCCTTCGCCGACATAAATTTGAGCTTCATGCCTAAATTTGTGCTTTATTGTCATGCCTTGATCCTTCGCCAACATAAATTTGGGCTCATGCCTAAATTTGTGCTTTATGATCGTGCCTTGATCCCTTGCCAACATAAATTTGTGCCTTACCCTATCAAATGCATCCGCCATGTCGAGCTTTATGATCATGCCTTGATCCTTGATCATAATCACATTGTCAAAAATTTGTTTGCCCAGAACGAATCCACCTTGATTTTCACTGATAATGTTGGAAAGGAACTTCTTAAGTCTAAGGGTCAAAATTCTGGAAATTATCTTTATGAGACATTGCATAGAGATATAGGCCGAAATCTGGCAAAGGAAGATGGATTATTTTCTTTTGGGATGAGGGCAAGAAATGAGGAGTTTATTCTGCCCCCACACAAACATTCTTGAGCGAATAGCCTATCATTCTCATCAAGTCTTTATGAATGATGTCCTAAAAGTGCTTGAAGAAAAGTGTTGGGAATTCGTGAGGCCTAGGGGCCTTGTTTGGGTGGAAAGAGAAAACAACTTGCTTGATTTTATCACTTGAGGGAGGCATTATTAGCCTCCCATTCATTTCTTTAGTTATTATTTCAAGAACATGCTCGAACATATATTGGTCTTCCTCATTTGTTTGATGATTTGGAGCTTGATATAGATTGCTGAAATGAGCTGTTGTTACCTCTTGGATGAGTTTGAAGTCTTCAATTCTTTGCCCCTGATAGTGAATTTCTGCTATGTTCTTACGCTCTCTATTCTTAACTTGATTGTGGAAGAACTTTGTATTTTCCCCCCTTCTTTTAGCCATATACTCTGAGATTTCAATCTTCATTTTTCTTCTTCTTGACGAAGGAGCGAGTGGTACGATTGGAAGGTACTAAATTCCTGGTGCAAAAGCTCTTTAGTTACCAAATCAGTCTCCAATTGAGATTGAATTTGCTCTACCCTACTCTCTAAAGAGCAGAGAGAGGATTGACTAACTGCTTTCTCCTCCTTCAACCACTGGTTTATATCTTGTTTGAGCCTCCTGATTTTTGTTTCCCATATACAGATGGGACTACCCCCAACCCATTGGTTCCAAGAGGAAGCAACTGCCTCATGGAAACCTAGATTATGGAGTCAAAGAGCAGAAAATATGAAGGGAATGGCTTCATAATTTTGTGGTGTGCCCATTTTGAGCATGATATGTCTGTGATTCGATCCATTCCAAGGAAGTATGGAAAATTGAAATCTAAGATACAAAGATAAGAGGTTGTTTGAAATCAAGAATCTGTCTAGACGAGTTGTTAGGTGTCCAAGGCCCGTCCTTCTTATTCCAAGTGTAATTTAACTTCAATGAATTAGTATCAATCAGATTGAGGGCACTAATCAAATCTTCCATAACTTCTTGATGCAGACCCCTAACCAGTGATCTTCCCCTTTTTTTATTTTGATGCAGCACTGTGTTAAAGTCCCCCCGAATGATACAATTTATTTCGAAGGCAATGTCTTTAAGATCTGTTAAAGAGCGTCAACAATCCTTCTTTTCACAAAAGGCATATACAAGTTTGTGATGGTGCATACTTGATTAAAGGCCAAGATATTGAAATTGGTCACAATCAAATGCTGTGATTTCTTACTGTCTAGAAGTTTTAGCTGATTACGGTCCCATAACGTACTTGGGCATCCTGACGCACCCCGAGAGATGATCTCAAGGTGATGACTTTTGGTCCATATCTTGCTGTGCTTTGAAACAAACTCCTTTTCATCTACTTTAGTTTCCTTGAAAAGGGCTATTGCAAGTTTTTCTTTCAGAAGCAAAGATTTTGCTTCCATTGTTCTCTTGTTTGATCCCAAGCCTGTGCAATTCTAGGAGAGTATATTCATGATTTACTTTTTGATTGAAGTGCCGCCTTAATGGGGCATGCTAGTGCACCTTTCTCTCCTTCTTTATTACTCAGATCGATTAGGTGGCATGAGATAGTGCTTTGAAAACGCATCTCCTTGTCCTTCTCTTCTTGGGTTGTGCAAATTTCCTTGTTATTTTTTCTTCATGTACGTCGTGTCCTTCATTCCATGACTTTGACTTTCTTAAATTTTGATTTTTCATCCACAAAGCTGGCGGCTCTAGGACTTGTGGCTTCTTTTGGTGAGAGATAATTCTCCTCTTCATCCTCTGACAAGTCTATAGAGTCATTTTGAGAAGAGTTAGAGGCAAATTTTCTCTTTATTTCCAAACTAGGAGGATTGTTCGCTGGTGCTATCTCTGATTTGTCACATGCACCTTCTTCTTCATTTAAATTTGCCAGCGCCTCATACTTATTATGATTCCTTGTCTTGATTGGGCTTGCTAGGGTTTGCGTTGTCTTTAGATTTTTGGGAGGGTTTCCCTTGTTGAGGAGGTTGTTGCTTATTAGGGCCTTTTCTCCTTTTGGATTGTTGCCATTGGTCCCCCCGTTCTCCCTGATTTTCTTGACTGACTATAGAGTTGGAGCAGTTTATGGCAAAATGGCCATATTCATGGCAAGCACGACACTTAAATAATAGCTGATCATAATCAACTTCTGAATGTGAGTCCAGTCATCCATGCACAAATTTATTGCGGCTTGAAGATCTTTTTCAATATCCACTTCTACGCATATGCACAAGAAAATAATCCTTCTTTTGACTCAACACAGTCGATGTATTTCCCAAGAGAATACCCGATAGTTTGAAGGTAGCATCGTCCCAGCAGTGCAATGATAGGTAAGGAAGCTTAACCCAGACTGGAACTACCGTTGGGATATCACAGTCTGGGTTAAAGTTCGGGTTCCGTCTGTCCAAATACAACCCTTGAGGTCCCATAAAATAAGGTCTGCTTCTGAAAATTAGATCCATATCTTCTTTGTGCTCGAAGAAAAAGGTGAAACAACCCTTTCCGTTAAAGGAGGAGACCACTTCCCATTTTATTTTCGGTTTCTAGTTGTTCTCGATCCATGGTTTTACCGATCTTGGGGAGGGCTACCAACCAGTAAATTGGCCAGTTAGCCCTTGATCTGCTAGCTAAAGGGCCCTTGACTGAGCTTGAGGAGCAAAAATTACCACTTTAGGGATATCATCCAATTTCTTTACAAATTTAGAGGATGGCGCCTTCTGAAATTTGGGGCCATTGGCGATCAAATTATTGAAGGCAGAGACCTCCTGCATGAGGGGATCATGGGCCGGATTGGCCATGATGGGTTGCCCGACCAAGAAAAAATACAAAAGGTCTTATCACAAAAGACTTACCAATGGAGGAGCCTAGCGAGGGAAAGGAGATTCAATCATATTGAGAGGCCCCACTTCATGCCAGCGCGAGCCAATGGACAGATCGACAGTGACAAGGGTTTCCGTAGGGTTGACCAAAGGAGATCTGTAGGAGCCGAATGAACCACAAACCTTTAAATTATATATAAATTATATTATTTCCTTTTTTTTGTAAGTAAGCATCCACAAGGGATTTGAACCAGTGACCTATCGCAAGGAGTGCCTTAAAAGTGCACCCATTCACCGTCAATCCAAAGCCCCATGGGCTTCTATTCAATTCATTAATAATATATATTTACATTTATACATTGCATATGTTTCTGTTTAATACACCTTTAGTTGTGGCCTTATATGCTTGTTACATTCTTTCAGCTGCATCAACTTCTTAGGGCAAACTTTTTGGGTTGGCTTAGAGATGAGGATATAATGTGCCAGTAAAATCTTCCAGCTTGGCCTTTCATCCATATTAGTATGCCCCAAAACATTAAATGAAAGCATATGATTAAAAAAATGGTTAATGTACCTTTAGATAGATGACCCACCTTCCTTCAAGAGGCATGCTAAATGGGAGATAGAACAAAGCAAAACTGGAGAGCTTTGATGTAAATCTATTTGTGGGCCATCATAGGGCTGTTATTTAGATGGCTGTCAAATGAGGAGAAATTTTTTCTCCTATGGGTTACCACGTTTTGGTGGGTAACATGTCTTGTGTGTTTTTTTGAGTAATTACTATTGAAAATGTAACTAGTTCGGTCTTCATAATTGTCATTGTAATGTATATCTTATGTATCTATCTAATGAAGAAAGAAAAAGAAGAAAGAAAGTTATTATTTTTCAAAGCATGGGTTTCATGCTCCATTTAAGTGGTCATATAGGTCAAGCATGCATTTCATGCTCCTAGGGTTTGTCAAGTCAATAAGAGATGTGTCATGAGTCAAGAGAGTCTTTGTCCTATGTATAAGACCCTATTGGGAAATTTGTAACAAGAAATGAATTATTTTTGAGACAAAATTGTCAATATTGACCTCCAAGACCAAGTTGGCCCTGCCAGTCCAAGTTGGCCTAGGAGAGGCTATTTGACTCCTTGGAAAGGGTATAAATACAAGTGATTTCAACCTCATTAGAAACAGCTATCTCAACAAATTTGATCTGCAATAGAAAGGTGTGAAATTCAAGGAAGAAGCCAAGAATGTCAAAGGAGAGAGAAGCTGAAGGAAGGAGGAAGGAAAATCAAAGTTCTGATCTAGTTTTTGGACTATTTTCTCTCACACATGCAAAATTCTGAGATGCTGCAGGGGGCTGATATTGCAGACCTACTGTAGGTTCAAAATTTAGATGCTGGGTGCCGAAATTCTGAGTTTGCAGTAGTTTTGGAAGGGTTTTTGTTGGAGGGCTGACTTGGTGCTTGCAGGCTATTTGATTCCTTGGGAAGGGTATAAATACAATTGATTTCGACCTCATTAGAAACAGTTATCACAGCAAATTCGATCTGCAATAAAAAAATGCGAAATTCAAGGAAGAAGCCAAGAATATCAAAGGAGAGAGAAGCTGAAGCGAGGAGGAAGGAAAATCGAAATTCTGATCTAGTTTCTGGACTATTTTCTCTCACACGTGCAAAATTATGAGATGCTGCAGGGGGCCAATATTGCAGACATACTGTAGGTCCAAAATTTAGATGCTGGATGCCGAAATTCTGAGTTTGCAGTAGTTTTGGAAGGGTTTGACCCTTGTTGACTTGGTTTGACTTTGACTAGTTGGAAGAGCTTTTGTTGGAGTGCTGATTTGGTGCTTCGAGGAGGTCTTGGTCTAGGGTTTTTGGTCTTGGATTTCTCATTTGAAATTGTTTCTACAAGAAGAGAAAAATTTTGACTGGGTTTTCCCCTAAGAGGGGTTTCGAGCATACATGTGTTTGTTGTTTTATGGTTGTGGTAATCGTTTGATGAAAGAGAACATAATAATAAGAAGAAGAAGTTAATATAATATCACAAGCAATTATCAAGTAAGAGAAATCACCCTAAGTGCTGCCATATAGATTTCTCAACATGTACCCCTGTAAAAACAACCCTCCTTAAGCTATAAAGCCAACCCTACCCTTTTATTTGCCCCACAACTCTCATTCTGGGTTATCATGAGCATATGTGAGTCAAAATTGTTAGTATTGACCTCCAAGTCGGCCTGGCCAATCCAGGTCGGCCTAGGAGAGGCTATTTGACTCCTTAGAATGGGTATAAATACAAGTGATTTTGAACTCACTAGAAACACTTATCACAACAAATTCGATCTGCAATAGAAAGTGCAAAATTCAAGGAAGAAGCCAAGAATGTCAAAGGAGAGAGAAGCTGAAGCAAGGAGGAAGGAAAATCGAAGTTCTGATATAGTTTCTGGACTATTTTCTCTCACACCTGCAAAATTCTGAGATACTGAAGGGGGCTGATGTTGCAGACCTACTGTAGGTCGAAAATATAGATGCTGGGCGCCAAAATTCTGAGTTTGCAGTAGTTTTGGAAGGGTTTGACCCTTGCTGATTTGGTTTGACTTTGACTAGTTGGAAGGGATTTTGTTGGAGGACTGACTTGGTGCTTGGAGGAGGTGTTGGTGTAGGGTTTTTGGCCTTGGATTCTCATTTGAAGTTGTGTCTATAAGAAGAGAAGAATTTTGACTGGGTTTTCCCCTAAGAGAGGGGTTGCATTCTAACTGAGACCCTACATCTTGTGTACATTGTTTTATGGTTGTGGTAATTGTTTGATGAAAGAGAACATAATAAGAACAAGAAGAAGAAGTTAATATCATATCACAAACAATTATCAAGTAAGAGAAATCACCCTAAGTGCTGCCATATAAATTTCTCAACATGTACCCCTGTAAGAACAACCCTCCTTAAGCTATAAAGGCAACCCTACCCTTTTATTTGCCCCACAACTCTCATTCATGAGTTTTCATGAACGTATGTGAGCTTGGAGAGTTCAGCAATAGCCCTGATTTTTGCAGCAACAGTAACAACAACACGTTTTGAGGTTGTTTGTAATCTTGGAGGTGGTTTGGAGTTGTCTAGAGGAGTTAGCATCTTTGGGAAGAGGCTTTGGCCACTGGTTTTCTTTCTCAGGTATTCTCTCTCCCAAAATATTGCAGATTTGATTGATGTCCCTGTTTTTAATTTTTTTTCTCCCTCTTAAATGTAAAAAACAGCCCCTCCTTGTAGGCTAAATATGCCTCTTTTTGTTTTCAAATTTATCATAGGTTTGCATTGTACTTAGTTGCATATTTTAATATTTTTAATTTGCATATTTCTTTCCCTTGAAATTCCACCATTTGCCATGTCCCTCAATCCAAATATCCTGAATGGGTTCATTGTGATGTTATTGAGGGTAAAATGTTTTGCAAATATTACAAGCACCCAGTGGGAGGGGGTATTTATTGGTGTATCAAATGATTGTAAGGATGATCATGCTTGCCAAGATAATACATTTGTTTTGCTGATGTGTATTAGATAGACTTTTAATTCTTAAATGACTTAAATCTCGTTTGTCGTGTTTTTTTAATCTATGGTCACGTGGTAATGGAGATGGGTCCACAGCGGTCATGACTTTTTGTAAACATATTGCTAGATTGGGTGTGGGATCTATGCCTTATGCTGTAGGCTGTGTGATGTGTGTGATGTGTGTGCATTTGTGTGAATAAATAGTTTGATATACTCCTTGTGTGCATCTTGGAAATCTTTCTACGACAATAAAAGCTCCTCTCCTCTTCTCTCTATTTGTGTGCTCTTCATCACATGATATTATGTTTGCTATTTGCTACCTTTTTTGGGGTTTAGTGCCAATCAAGAGAATATTTAATATGACCATTTATGACTATGGTGGTGTCTCGTGTAATTTTCCATTCGTTTTTCTTTTTGTAAAATGCTAAATGTACACATTATTATTATTATTATTATTGGAATAATTTAAGTAGTAGTTTTACCAAAAAAACCATGGCCTATTAGATAGAGGGGAAAAGTCACTTTTCTCAGTTCTTTTTAAAAGGTATGTTACGATCTAGGCAAATGATTTTCATAGCATCTTCAGGAGTAAACCTAGGAATTTAATTAGAGTTTATGAGATTTCTGTAGACAGGAACTGAATTGTTGATTTCTGCTTGATTTTTCTGCAACTTAGAAAGATCCAAGAATGTTCACATGTTTTCTTTTTTAATATTGGAGGTTATATAAATCAATCTAATGCATGTATCCATTACTATTTCAGGCTCACGGATTTCAGTGAATTTTGATGGGACTGTTACCATATTAGCTAAAGACCAGACTTCTTTGGAAGAGACGCAGGAAAAGGTACATGGTTTTTATTTTATGAAGTTAGTGTGCATTGAAATGATCTGTGATGGAACATATAAAGCTTGTCATTGATCTGAGATAAAACAGAAGGGATGGAAGTACTGCATGAAAGTTTGACATATGCAGCCAATTTTGGGTTTGGTTGTCTTCAGGCAGCTGCAAGTTAGTCAAGCCAATTATAATAGACGATGCACAGAAGTGCATCTTGGAAGTTCTGTTGTGGTAATATCTCTATTACTGAATATATTGATAGAGTTGAAGCTTCCTTTCTTCACAGGAATTTGGTAGTCCTTTGAGAACATAGAACACGACGTGAGAAGTCCTTTGAGAAAATATGATGAATAGGTTGCTATTCATAAAATAACACTATATTATATATATATATATATATATATATATTTTTTTTTTTGTTTCCCTACTTCCAAACTTTTCGGATGTCACGTTTTCATTCATTTCCGTTACAGAATGTGTACCAGTCTCTCCATATTGTGCAACTTAGCTTTTGACTTTTTTGATATTTGAGGAAAGATTTGACAGTTACTAAGGTCATTGGGATAATATTGTGTACAAATCAAAATCTCACTTAAGGTAGAAATTACAAATGCATATTATCACGATTCACAACTAAGGCAGGACTTAAGGAAATAATTGATGAAAAGAAGTTAGAGAGGTCATCTCAAAAAAGCTATGACTAGGTTTGTTCAAGGCAAAAACCACCCCAAAGCATAGATTTTGGAATTTCAAGATATCCTTCATTGCTTCTCAAAGAAAATAATAATTACAATTTGGAAGCCCAATGATGAAGGGAGGGAAAATGTGACTATTGTGGAGACAAGTGGTCATCAAGGCTTCATGTTGCAATCGAAAGCCATAAATATGAAGATGAAAAATAATCAGATAGTTCCATCAGCATCTATGATAATGAAAAGAAAATGAAGGAAAATAATCATCGTAGATGTGGTAAGAATTGGGTTCCGGGTCATAAATGTGCATCCAATCACTTGTATCATTGTAAAATTGTGAATGAAAAGGAAGTAGAGGTACCCAGTGTTTGACAAAATAGAGTATTTCCACATAGGATGAGCTCTTTAAGCAACCAGTCACACAGCCAGCTCAAAGATCGATACACGTGTATTACATGGGTAAAACCATCAAAGAATGCAACTGCTTAATGCAATATATTAATGCAAAACAAATGATCACTTACCGGTCAGGTGTTAAGCCATAGATCAATGTAACTGTTAGTATCAAGGAGAATATGAACTGTTGGGTCACTTTATATGTAGAACATATCATGACTGTTGGATTATATAGTTACAAATGCATACTAAAGACACATACTTTTACCTAAAGACGCATTAGACTATGCTAATTTTAATTTTTAACTGAGTGTCTAAATATCGTAGCACTCACTAAAGAGGACATACTAGACCTTGAAGAAGATTGAAAATTAGCAAGTGTCATTCTCATTAATCACATGCTTTAGGTAGTCATAATGCAGATGAATCAAAGGTCCTTAATAAAGTTATAGTTCAAGACGCAGAAAAAGTGTAGTCACCTATAATACCTATAGCCCTTATATGAGAAACACTGGCACTATATTAAACAGTGAGGATGGAAAACCCATGGTATTGCTTGCAACAACTACAGGAAAAGTGGAATTGAGGACCCTAAAATTCAAAGAAAGCATAAAAGTGTAAAAATATGGCAATTGTAGTAGATTTTGGAAGTACACACAATTTTGTGGATATTTGTAGCGAACAGGATTTGTATACGCAACTTAAATATTTAAAATATCTCAAATATGCAGATGTCCATTATAGGACAAATAATCTTTATATATAAGAAATGTTGACTGTACAAGAGATGATATGAGATATGATGATATTAGACGTTAGAAAGGAGGGTCTGCTTATATACCTAGGTGTAGGAATATACAGGGTAAGTTCCTCAGACAGAACACCAAAAGGACACCGCTCACAAATAGATCACAGATCAATACACCAGTATTTTGACGTGGTTAAAACCCTCAGAGAGGGAAACAATCCACGGCTTGTGCCAACGTGGCTACTACAGGCAATTTATTAATAAAAGAATGAAAATTTACATAAGCTTCTCTCATGCACGGTTAACCTACAAATGACCCTCCATGCGCTTTAAATAGAATTCATGGACCAATCGGGTGTCAAGCCACGGATCAAGTGTCGGTAATACCGAGGAGAGAATGAACCGTCGGATCACTACATATCGTGACCGTCGGATTGTAAGTTACAAAATGTACAACGGTAAAGAAACC
>APFE030820567.1:0-54257 GCA_000404065.3 Pinus taeda | reverse complement strand
CCTTTTCGCATGAAACGAAAGGGGTTCCTCACTGGAACAGATGCTCCGAACACAACAGAGCAGTCCTCTCGGCCCGAACGCAGTCAGAAACAGTAGATCTAGGAAACGACAGCCGCATGCAGTTCTACCGGCTTCAGATTTGGATCACCAACGGACGCGGCCCTCAAATAGCTCTGATACCATGTAGGAATTTACAGGGTAAGTTCCTCAGACAGAACACCACAAGGACACCGCTCACAAACAGATCACAGATCAATACACCAGTATTTTGACGTGGTTAAAACCCTCAGAGAGGGAAACAGTCCACGGCCTGTGCCAACGTGGCTACGCAATTTATTAATAAAAGAATGAAAATTTACATAAGCTTCTCTCATGCACGGTGACCTTACAAATGACCCTCCATGCGCTTTAAATAGAATTCATGGACCAATCGGGTGTCAAGCCACGGATCAAGTGTCGGTAATACCGAGGAGAGAATGAACCGTCGGATCACTACATATCGTGACCGTCGGATTGTAGGTTACAAATGTACATGTTAAAGAAACACACTTTACCTAACTCTATACTAGACGAAGTTATACTTAACTATTCCTACGTGTCGGAATATCCTAACACTAGGTAGGTGCCCCTTCATGAACGATCATGTTCCTAGAGACATGCCTCTTTAGTACACTAATCATTATTTAATTAATCATTCTTATGATAATATATATATTATTTTCGTAACATTGCCTTCCTCTTCAAAAAAACTGTCCTCAAAGCTTATTGCTAACAAGGCGTGTCATTTGTTTTTTTGTTTTGTAATCTGTTTGCATTTTTCAGAATTCTTTATGTTTTCATCTTTGATGAATTAAAATTTAAGATGATAGGATCTTTTGTGTGAAACAAAATTGTCGAACTAAGAAGGGATCTAACCATCCTAAATCAATATTTTGTGGAGCTTTGCAATTATTTGATAGTTGGGATAAATTGTTAGTATAATACTCGATTGTGCGGACATCGGTATTGTTTAGAACATAAGTCTGTTGTTTTTGTTCTGAGTGATACAGATAAGTAGATTGATTGAGATGTTTGCTCTTGTATTTGGATGTTGAAAAGGAGTTCTTGCGATTTGATTTTCCCTTATCATGCGTGTGCGATTTCTTGATTTACTTTAGGTATTGATGTTGTTGGGTTGTTTATAGAATCTTCACTTGGAATTTTTATCATCTGAACTGCAACATCTGAATTTGTTTTTACTTCCATTGATTTGTCATCTTCGTGAATTGTGATATTGATTGGATCAATATTCGTTCCTTTTTCTTCAACTTGGACTGTTATGTTTGAAGACTTTGATACTTCTTTCATGATAAGTTCTTTTAATTTGTTTTTCAATGATTCTTTATTATTTTAAAGTTTTTTAATTTGAGTGAGTAGACTTTGAATATGATTTCTGCGATGCAAAAGTTCTTCAGTTTCTAATTCATCAACCTTATTTTCAATGTTTTGATGTTTAAGCTTTTTCCTTTTAAATCTGTGATTTGGTCTAATAACTTTTGATTAAGGTTTTTTAAGTGCAAATAATCTTCTTTTCTGATAGATTCTCGTTGAGTTTCTTCTTGAGACATTATTTTTTTTCTAACTTTTTCTTTGTAGCTTTGGACTTCTTGACCTTCACAAGTAATTTTTGACTATGGTGTTTTAAACAAGAAATTTCTTTGTTTTTATTAGAGATAACTTCTTCAAGCTCTTTCTACTTCCTTGATATTGATTTTTGATTCTCTTGAAGCATCAAATTCAATATATCCTTAAAGCCTTCTGATGAAGGCTTTATCTATTTTGACTTCAACGTTGTCTTAGAATGTGATCATCTTCTCCTTATAAGGAAACATCATTTTTTTTCTTTATGTTTAACGTGATACATAATTATTTAAGACAATGTAGACCGAGAATTATGTCAATCTCATTGTTAAACATAGTTACGATAGTGAATTTAGACATGCATTTTTAATGATAAACTGTCACTTGCAAATCATTAATTTCATACTCTTTCTCATAAAAAATATCTTTCCTTTTACCTATATTTGGCTATGGAATTAATAGCTGATTCACCATATTAATATTGATGTAATTTTGCTCGTCGCTTGTGCTGATAAATATATTAATTTCTTTCCCTTGCATACTCCTTTTAATGTAAATAATCTATGATACTTTGACTGAAAGACTGTTACAGGGAAATATTCCTAACTTTATTTCCGGATAATCCATTCTTTTTTCTTCAGAGGTTGACTCCATTTTGCTTTGTCAGTAACACCGTCAATATTTTATTTAGACTTCAAAATTTTTGACTTGTAATACAAACACACACACACACATATATTTATAATTTTTTTATAATAACTATTTACAAGTTTAATCCCAATTACTATAATAACACTTGAATACTTCATTTTTTTCTTGTTCAAAATTCCCTTTAGAATCTGATATATATATATATATATATATTATATATATATATATATATATATATATAAAGTATAATTCCCTTATACTTTATACTTAATATAAATATATTTTCTTTAAATAATTCTCTTGTTTTTTTTAATAAATAGTTGTGATACTTTTGTGAAAACTTGTGGAGTGATTCAAATGGAGGCGACTGTTATGGGTGAATTGACTTAATTGGGCCAATAGTTGTGTCCTTTGACTTAATCATTCAACTTAAGCGGAACGATTGGCAATGCATTCAACACAAAAAATACATGCTTGGGTATGTAGATTCTAGAAATTAACCAAGAATGTGATTGATTGGTAGTGGGTACAGAATGTCATGGATGTTGAAGGTACGATGTCTGGGAGTGCGGAAATATACTGTGTGAAGTTTGTAGTAAAAATTTGAGGGTTAGCAAGTGTAGGTCGGTAGGAATGACGGTGATGGCAATGACGACAGGATATGTGGCAAAAACTATTGATGACTGGAAGTACGACTGCGTACGACGTCTAAAAAGTTGCGGGTCGAGGGGGTCAACTCTACAAGTTGAAATGTGATGTGGTTGAGTGTGCAGCTGCGTATTTTGTCGAATGATATTATGAGTGGTTGCTGGGATTGTGAATGGCAGGTAAGTATGGCAATTGCAAGGTTGATATGGTCAATCGTGGCGACCAGTGGAGCAAGGGCGACTCTGTCGCTACCACTTTTTTTTGTACTATTTTCTCTTTATTATTATTATTATTTTTTTATATTTTCTTGTTTGTTTTTTTTCCAATTTTAAATTATTTTTATAAACATTTTTTTTAAACTCTTTTTAAATTATATATATATATTTTCTACATATATAATACTTTTATTTTTTTCCTCGTTATTGGTCAAGGGACATTTTTTTTTTAAATGTAGTGACCAAAAGTCAACTTTCAACTTGTAGTGGCCAAAGGTTGGAATCAGATTGACTGTTGAGCTATAGGAGAAACTCCAAAATCTTCGAGTATGCAATAAAAATTTGGTCAATGGCCGGGATTAGAGAACGTGGCTCTGATACCAATGTAACGAATAGGGTTCCTATACACAATGGAAATATTCAGAATATCTGAAATATGTAGATATCCATTATAGGACAAGTAATCTTTGTATATAAGAAATGTTGAATGTACAAGATAATTATGTCAATCTCATTGTTAAACATAGTTATATAGTGAATTTAGACATGCATTTTTAATGATAAACTGTCACTTGCAAATCATTAATTTCATACTCTTTCTCATAAAAAATATCTTTCCTTTTACCTATATTTGGCTATTGAATTGATAGCTGATTCACCATATTAATATTGATGTAATTTTGCTCATCGCTTGTGTTGATAACGATATTAATTTCTTTCCCTTGCATACTCCTTTTAATGTAAATAATCTATGATACTTTGATTGAAAGACTGTTATAGGGAAATCTTCGTAACTTTATTTCCGGATAATTATTCTTTTTTCTTTAGAGGTTGACTCCATTTTGCTTTGTCGTTAACACCGTCGATATTTTATTTAGACTTAAATTTTTTTGACTTGTAATATATCTATATATTATATATATATTTTTTATAATAACTATTTACAATTTAATCCCATAAACTATAATAACACTTGAATACTTCATTTTCTTGTTCAAAATTCCCTTAGAATCTATATCTATATATATATATATATATATAATATATTATATATTATATATATAAAGTATAATTCCCTTTATACTTTATACTTAATATAATATATTTTCTTTAAATAATTCTCTTTTGGTTTTTTTTTAATAAATAGTTGTGATACTTTTGTGAAAACTTGTGGAGTGATTCAAATGGAGGCGATTGTTATGGGTGAATTGACTTAACTGGGTCAATAGTTGTGTCCTTTGACTTAATCAGTCAACTTAAGTGGACGACTGGCAACACATTCAACACAAAAAATACACGCTTGGGTATGTAGATTCTAGAAATTAACCCAAAATGTGACTGATTGGTAGTGGGTACGGAATGGCATGGATGTTGAAGGTACGATGTTTGGGAGTGCGGAAATATACTGTGTGAAGTTTGTAGTAAAAATTTGAGGGTTAGCAAGTATAGGTCGATAGGAATGACGGTGGTGGCAATGACGACAGGATCTGTGGCAAAAACTATTGATGACTTGAAGTACGACTACGTATGGTGACTAAAAAGTTGCGGGTCGAGGGGGCCAACTCTACAAGTTGAAATGTGATATGGCTGAGTGTGTGGCTGCGTATTTTGTCGAATGGTATTATGAGTGGTTGCTGGGATTGTGAATGGCAGGTAAGTATGGCAATTGCAAGGTTGATGTGGTCGATCGTGGCGACCATTGGAGCAAGGGCGACTCTGTCGCTACCACTTTTTTTTGTACTGTTTTCTCTTTATTATTATTATTTTTTTTATAATAATTTTTTTGTTTTTTGTTTTTCCAATTTTTAAATTTATTTTTTTATAAACATTTATTTAAGCCCTTTTTAAATTATATATTATATATATTCTTTCTATATATATAATACTTTTATTTTTTTCCTCGTTATTGGTCAATGGACATTTTTTTTTAAATGTAGTGACCAAAAGTCAACTTTAGCTTGTAGTGGCCAAAGGTTGGAATCAGATTGCCTGTTGAGCTATACGGAAACTCCCAAATCTTCGAGTATGCAGTAAAAATTTGGTCAATGGCCGGGATCAAAGAACGTGGCTCTGATACCAATGTAACGAATAGGGTTCCTATACACAATGGAAATATTCAAAATATCTGAAATATGTAGATATCCATTATAGGACAAGTAATCTTTGTATATAAGAAATGTTGAATGTATAAGGGATGATATGAGATATGATGATATTAGATGTTACAAATGAGGGGCCTCTTATACACCTAGGCAAGTGCCCTTTCATGAACGATCATGTCCTTAGAGACATGCTTCTTCAATATTAATAATAATAATAATAATAATATTATTATTATTATTATTATTCATAACATATTAATCAAGTAAGACAATTAAATGATGTTGTATAACCTGTGAGAAATCTCATGGTTATTGTTACCCACCCATATATGGGTAACCCCTAGGGGAATTTTTTTCTTGTATGATGTTGTTTTCTAGGGAGAAACCCTAGCCCTATTATGATGCACAAATAGCCAACCTCATATGCATCTTCATCCACTATCTGGTTAGTGTTTTGTTTCATTTAGCTTACTTATTCAGTGAATGTGAGTCATCAATTATGAGATACATTAAGCATTTTTTGTATCAAAGTGCTTTCATTTAATGTTTAAGGGCATTCTAGTATGGATCACAAGTTGGATTGGATGATAGACCACTTTTGTTTGTACATTTTCTCCCTTGCTTTACCTTGGTGGTTATCAGTTGCCCCAAATCTACTGTAACCTTCTTTGAGGCATTTCTATCATTGCCTTGGAGGGGCATAAATAGAAGGCTCTAATGATGGTAGCGCCCATGATTTCCATACATAGGACCTTCCATCTTCTGTATGTATTTATATCCCATGTTTAGTTTGATTGCCATCTGTCATTGGTATGAGTTCCCTGTTTTCCTCATCCTTTGAGTAGGGCCCTCAAAAATTTTCCCTGAAGGCCGACACA
Source organism: Pinus taeda (assembly GCA_000404065.3). Taxonomy (NCBI): domain Eukaryota; kingdom Viridiplantae; phylum Streptophyta; class Pinopsida; order Pinales; family Pinaceae; genus Pinus; species Pinus taeda. Next base: position 48,143 of record APFE030820567.1, on the reverse strand, counting down.
ATATAAAAAAATAAAAAGCATGAGACAAATGTTAAAATGCAAAAATTCGTAAAGATAGAAGAAATTGTGTAGACAAAATCCTAGCCTTAGCTCTACCCCCTTCATTAGCCCTCACATAGTTCCTAGCCAAATCATGAGCTATCTAATAAAGGAACTTTCAATATCCCAACCCTGATGAACAAGGAATCACTTCAACTTCAAGGGGTTAATATTGATTATCATAAATTAATGAAAGTATGTAGCTTAGGCTACATATGTATAATAATGATGAAAAAGGTGTTGATTTTCTTAGTGCAATTAGGGTAAGCACAATATTTTTGAAATTCTAATAATTACTTTTGATATAGATCTTCTTTTAGCTTATTCCAATATATCATTCAACAAGTATACTTTAGAAATTCAACAATAAAGAAGAATAGAACAATAGAGATCATAACAAAAGAGAAGACAAGATTTACCCTTGGAAAACCAACTACAGGGAAAAACCCAACAACCTTTTCAAAAGAGAAATTCTTCTTGTCAATAAGAGACATACCTAGACCTATGGTCAAACTTGCTCTTCGCCTCCAAGTCAAGTCAACTAATTTGGTCCTGCACTTCTAGAATTTCGGCCCTCCTGCAATAGCTAATTGCCCGAGTAACTTAGAAATTTCGCCCCCCTACAACAATTGCTCTAGAAAAAAGTGAACCACAGGGAGAGAGATTACTTCACACGTGCGAGTTGCTAGAGAGAGAGAGAGGAGAGAGAAAAACTCGACCTTCTTTTCGTCTTTCTTTTTCCTTATTGTCCTTCGCTCACTTGCCCAGAAACTGTCTTTGTGTCAGAGAATGTCAATTTCCAAATGGAGGAGCTTGAGATGCTTTTATATACAGTAGTCTGTCTAGGGTGAGTGGACATGTCCCTTGGTCAAGGCCAACTTGACTTGGAGGGAAGCCGACTTGTCACTTTTGGAGCCAAAATTTTCATTTCAAAAATTCAAATTTACATCTTTTAAAAGTTGAAATGCGAGATTGACTCAAAATAAATTTTCTGTTTGACTCACACATTCATTAATATGCTTTACAACGATAAATATAATCAAGTGACCAAATGCACATTACGAAGGCTGACCATACTTACAAAATTCAACACTCCCTCCTAACTAGGAAGGTATTCATAATCGCTGACATAAATCTTCTTAAATTGAACAAATTTCTCTAAAGAAAAGGTTATCTGTTATTACTAGCATCATTATCTATCATCAACATCCGCTAGTGGCCATATCCTGGGATGACCAACGATGTTTTGGGACTGTGTTGGCGTTTTTTCCCATTTTGGGTACTGGGACGACCCTTATCTTGAAGTTTCCTGCAACGTACATTTTAAGGTAAAATTAGGGTTTTTTAGCTTGAATTTAATTTTCATGCATAAGAAACCCTACATGCCTAGGGTTTTCTTGCATATTTGACTTAAAATCTGTGTTTTCTTGCATGTTTTTTATCCCTAATCATTCTTCATGCAAAAAATAGCCTTATTTATGGGTAGATGTCTTGTTTTAGATGGCTGTTATATGCCTTTAAATTTTTAGATTCCAAAAGTTAAAAAATCCTTAGTTCTATCCATTGTTTTAGACCTAGTATATACTTGTTTAAAACTTATTTAAATGGTTGCAGTGTAATGTTGTTGTAACTTGATTATTGCTGTAATTTTTCATATTTTATACGAGTTTTATGTTAAAATTTGGTAGCTCAGGGATGGATTTCTCCTAGAAGAAATCATACCTTTCAGTTCTGTTTGAATTACCAATAATAAAATTTCATTTCTAACAATTCTAATATTACTTTCCAAAAGTAGGAATTCACATCTCAATTTGGAAGTGACTTTCCAAAAATAGAAATTCATGTCTAAATGATCAAGGATGATCTCGAAATATGGAATCCACCTTAGAATAAAAACAATCATGATTATACAAGTCAAAAATTAATTTTTTATCCTTATTATTATTATTATGATACTATTATTTATAAAATAGTCTCAAGTCATTCAACTTTAATGGATTGATAAAAATCATGGAATAAGCCAATTAAATTGAGAATCTCTTACTTGGCAAATCGAACCTCTCTCTTGGAATAAAATAGTAACTCCACTCTTAAGATAATGTAACTCTCCCTCACTAGTTCGATGTATGGCAAAAGTGTAACTCCTCATTAAATGCACTTGTAACTCTCTCACTCAATTCGATTTGTAACTATTTAAGCAAAAACAAGTGAGAGTTGAGCGTAGTATGTTCATTGTGAAGAAGGAGAGCAAGTGTTGAGTGTATGCAAGAAAAGTGTGAGAGAAGTGAAGAGCAAGATCTATTGAAGAATCTAGGGCAAAATAGTGTTGTGAACTTGTGATGATTCTTCGTTACTTGATAACAATTTGTGGAGTCCTTTTACTTTTATTGTGAGCTTATACTTCTTCTTCTTCTTATTACTGCTTATGTGTGTACTTCATCAAACTGTTACCAAAACAAAATAACAAGAGCACAAAGTTTAGCTCTCTGCCAGGGACAAAACCTCTCCACTCTTGAGAGGAAAACCCTTGGTAATTTTTCTCTTATTGAAGCTTCTTATTTGAACAACTGCCAAACCCTAGACCCTTGACTAGGATATCCTCCAAGCATAAGTCAAATCCTTTCCTCTTTCTGCACTGTAACTTCCAGCACATAGACCTCTGTCTTCCGGCATTGCGTTCTCCTTTTTCTAGCACTTTGTTCTTCTTTCAATCTTGTTGTACTTGCTCTAGAGAAGACACTATTGGTGAGACCCTTCTTCTTATGAAGGTTCCTTTCTTCTTATGAAGATTCCTTTCTTCTTTCCACCAATTAACTAACTTGGATGTAGGGCTGTTATGACTACATACAGAGTTCTAATTCTCGAACGTGTAATTGTTTTCTGCCCTAGAAAACAGTCCCTTCAACTTCGATCTTGGTCCTTCTTCTTTCGTTTATGAGAGCTTCTCCTTCGCTAGTAGAGAGAGGCCTAGTAGACCTTGTTTGCACCCAAAACAGTGAGATATGTTGACCTATACTTTTCTGTTGCAATAGCCACAGTTAGACCTTCTTTGACCTCATACGTGTGACTATTTTACTTCAGAAATGTCCTCCTTTCCTTTGTTGTTCTGTCTTCTTATTACGCTGCCCTTGTAGCCCTCTTCCTTGTCTTCTCTTTGTCCTTTTTAGCCTTCTTCTTTCTTGCGGATTTCAGAGTGAAGTGGTGTCAAATGAGTGGACAACCTCTATAAATAGAGGTTTGTCTCTCCTCTTTTAGGCCAACTTGACTGTCCATTAGGCCGACCTATAGTTTGCTCTATAATTCAACTTTTATCCATTGTTTTGTTGCTTGGAGACTTCGTTCATCTTAGGAGAGGATTTGACTTCTCTTGGAGGTGTGCCCATGACCTTGTACATTGACATAGTTGATGTAACATGCCCTCAAAGGGTCTTATCATAATTACATTTCGACTTTGAATTTCTAGAAGCACTTTAAAATGTGCTTGACTTATTTTCAATGAGCAAGAAACTCATTGACAAAGAATATGAAAATAATTTCTCTTTTCTTGAATAAGTACAAATATCAAAATTACATTTATGAAGACCTAACCTAGTTACATTTCCTTCAACAAGATCAAGGGAAGAGCCGGAGCAAGTGTGAGGGACAAGATCCAATCAAGAGAAGGAGGGGATCTTCAAGCAAAGTGCAAGAGCACTTCAACCGCAAGTTGATCAGACATTGGTGACTTTATTCATTATTCATTGTCATTCTCTCTCTCTTTCTGTACTTTGCTAAACAATTAAATAAATCGAATAGAAGAATAACCATTTGGGTTTTCCCCCTTGAGGGGTGTTGACCACTCTGTGTCAAGTGTCAATGACCCCATATTAGTACACCCCTTTTTTCGCAAAAGGGATCTATCATGTTTGAGCATTCGCGCCTTTCAGATTTCATCATCAACCGACAATTTTATTAAAGATGTAAAACCATTTTGCATATGTAAAATGTAAATAATCTCAGTATGACTACATCTGTATGTAATAGCCTAGGTAAACCTATGGTTTTGATGAAGATCTCCATTCTAGGAGGTTTTTGTTTCACTGATTCATCTGTGTCTCTAGACAAAAATGATCGACAATGTTTTTCCCTCCAACCTCACCCCAAAGCTAGGGTGGATTTTGTTGCTAAGATCTTAGACGAGTCCTAGTGTTTTAGATCGAGTCTATGTAAAAGTGATTTGGGAATGATCCTAGATAATTGTTTAAATTATTTTATTACAAGTCACTTGGTCTACTGGGTTTTATTTTGTCGCAGAAATGGGTAAATGTTGAGGGTCAATAACGAATGGGTTTTCCCCCTTTATGTATTAAAATGTAAAATCTTGATGTAAAAAATATTTAGTGCATGGTCCCCCATAATTAGACACCATGGCTAAGTATTAGAGGGTTGGAAAAATTATTAATCATATCATCAGTTAATTAAAATTTCTGGCAAGATTAATTATTGGAGGTCCCTCGCTAAGGGAATATTGAGGAAACCAAGAAATTTTGGACCCTTGGGCCTTGGTGGTTAAGTTAAAGTCAAAATTTTGAGGAAATTAACGGAAAATAATTAATTTTGAGCTAATTAAAAATCAATTAAATGATAAATTCGATTTTTCCTCAAAAATTAGATAATTTCGATGGTGATGATTAAAGATTAGTTAAATCTTTATGAATGATCGAGATTAATTTGACAAGGACTAAGCCAACTAGCCGTTGGAGATTTTACCTATAAATTAGAGGTCAGTGTCTTTTCATCCGATCTTTGAATCGTGTACTAAGCTCTCAAGCTATCTTGTATACCATTTTCTGGTGCGTTTTTTTCTCTCTGGAAAAATTCAAAATTTTTGCTGCCTACGTTTTTGTTTGTTTTCCCTCTCTTCAAACCTGCAATCTCTCCTCTCCTCACTGCTCCCTTGAACCTGTGTGCAACTTTCCCTCATTGCTTCTTCACTGCTCAAAGTCCTCTCGCAGTCCTCGTGCCCTCGAATCCCTTCATCTGCGCCCCTTTCCCCTTGATCTTCATTGCAACCTAGCCCCTTCGCGAAGGCTCCTCCCTTCTCGTCCCTCGAGTTTCATCATTTGCCCGCGCGTTGCTATTAACTTGCAATCACTTGCTGCCATCCCTCTTCATTTCCTGCAAATTTGTGTAGCTCCCTCCTTCGTCATTGCTCAAACTTGCAAGGCTCTCCCATAACGTTGCTCGGACTCGCAACATTATTTCTCCTCAGATCTTGTTTGCATTCCATTCTCCTCTGCGTGCTGCCGTCATTGTTCTCCTGTCGAACTTCCTTGCTGTCGCCAAACCTGCACACAAACAAATAAAACCCGATTTCCCATTTATTTTTCTTGAAAGCTTTGTTTTGATATGCATTAGGTTTAGATTTTTGATTTTTTTTTATAGCACAACATATTTCAATTTTTCTTTTTTAGTTAGCTTTTCATTTTAACTTTGTTTTGACTTTTCATTTTATTCTATTTATTTTTTTTGTTTAAATTATAAAGAAAAATAAATAAAACTTTTTGATATTATATTATATATATATATTATATATATATATTTTTTAATGAATTTTAATTTTTTATATGGCATTTGGGTTTTGCTTGAAATAAAAAAAATACTTAAAAAAAAATTCATTTCCATTTTATGTGATTTTGATATTTCCAAAGATTTAAATCAAAAGAGAACTTTGTGGCCTTTGGCCCATTAAAATTTTTAATTCATTAACCCTTTTGATTTTTTACTTTGGTCACATTAAAAAATCTTAATTAATCAATGGCTACAATAAATTTGCTTCATAAAAGTTGCACATAAAAAAATCATTTTAATTCTACAATTGTGAATTGCTTAGCATTTGAATTTCATGGTTCTTCATGGTATTTATATCTTTCGAAATTTAATTGCTAGAATATTTTACATGCTAAGGTTTTGAACATTTTTGACATCTATTGAGATTGATTGTCATATTAATTGCTTGAATTATTTGATGTTTATTGCATGTTAAATATTTTGAGTAATTACTAAAGTACTCTATCATAGAATTGTGATAAATTGCATATCTTTTGTTTCCTAAGCTGAGTATTTTTGTTGGCATTGATATTAAATTGTGAAGATTTTATTTTTTATTTTTTTTATATGTTTTGTCTCCTTTGAGCTATAATTGTATCAAAAAGATTTGAAGTAAGCTTGTGGTATAATTGTAATATTTTAAGGGGTTTATCTTTCAGTGTTTGCTTAGTGAAGTGAAAATTTCATTTTGGTGATTTAGGGGCTTTTGCGACATAAGCATTTCTAATCCTCAAATCTAGCTTCATCTCATCATATCGTGCATTTGCATATTAAATTAGTTATGCATAACTAAAGTTTACTTCCAAGCATAAAGCTTGGTCAATAGAGAGATAGGTACCCATCCATCTTTACTTTAGAAGCCTGCTTTTAATAGTACTTAAAACGGTGACTTTGCAGTTGCCAGAGCCACAACTCTCTACAGTGCAACTTAGATAGGCATTTAACTAAAATTAACCAAGATACCTGCATCTCACATTAATTTTAGGATCTGCATTTCATATAAGTAGTCACTCATTCAAGCAATAGTTGCTAATCAATTTCTTGGTCTTCATTTCCCTAGCAAGATCGTTGATTCCATAAGGCACTGGTATCAATCGTTTAAATTTAATCAAATCCTATAAGTCTTGTTAAATCTTAATCAAATACTTTGTTGCTTTACTGTGTCCTCCGAACTGGTTGGTTCCTAACTAGTTCTTCTTCATTTCATTTCCGTAGGGTGTACCCCCCTTAGCCTGCTGTAGGGAGACAACTTAAATAGAGAGATTGGGGATCAGTGTGACAACTGCCAATCTGAGCCGTTGTCACAGTGCCTAGACATTCTGTTTGACAACAAGGGGTTTTGCCCTAGTTATTGGACCTAAATCCCAGTGTCTCATATTTGTGTTTGGCTGTCTTCATATGATCCTTAAGTTTATGTTCTATCTACAATTACTGATATGAAAAGTTTTGAAGAAGAAATTTGCATTCTATGTAATTGTAACAACATAGAACATTTCGTTTTATGGAAAATACATTCAACATTTTGCAAAGTACATTTAGTTTTCTGCATAGGACTTTCAAGTTTTGCAAAGAATTTTTAAGATTGCATAGAAATTTTAGATTTTAACATGGTATTATAGCCTTAGTGAAGGCAAGCCCAAAGAAACCAGAGATCACCTAAAGAGACCCCACTTGCTGCCAAAGTTTTCTGACCAAGATGACTTTGTCCTACTTCAAGGTAGAGGAGAAGCTGAATGATGCTTCAAACTTTGGTTCATGGAAAGCAAGGTTAGATATCACTCTTGAAGAAGACGAAGTTTTGGAATATGTTGAAGGCACATTGGTTGATCCGCTAGAGAATACAAGTGCTATTGTTAAATCCAAACATAAAAAGGGTGAAATCAAAGCTAGAAAAATTATCTTTGATTCTCCTTGTGATGATTTCATTACTTATGTTTCTGGTTTGAAGAAAGCTAAAGAAATATATGACAAACTAATTGACATGTTTGCAATTAGTAACTTGTACTAGATGTTGATCTCATTAAGACGATTTCACTAACTTATACATGTCGGCTTGTCTCAAGAGACATGTTTGTTCAGAACTTTGGGTAGAATAACCTATTAATATAGGTTCAGACCTCCTCCAAATATATAGATTTTAAGCGAAGAAATATAGAGACATAATGGAGACCTATGCACATCTCGTGAACAGTTAGAAGATAAGGGAATTAAGGAACAATGATAGCATGAAGAGGATAGGCATTTGCTGGTACAATCTCCGCATTTCCATAGTCTCAGGTTATGGTGATAGCAACTCGGACTTAACCTTCAAAAATCTGTGCATACAGTCATTCCTTTCTAGCCCGGATTTCAGGACAAGGGTAAGCACAACTGTGGAAGAGCTACAATACTTTGGACCTCAGTCCTGTAGGAGCTCGGTTGTTTTTTATGGCATCCTTGATAGTCACAACAGCTTGGTGCAACATGGTGCTAGAATATTATTGCTGAAGTTTTGGTGCAATAAGGACATTGGTGAAGCTGTGGTGCAAAAGTCTTGGTGCAGTACTAAAATCTTGGTGCAAGAACATTGGTGCATAATTGATGAAGAAGTGTGGTGCAAAATAGATGGTGCAGTATGGTGTATAAATCCTTATGTAGAAGTATTGGAACAATTTGAACAATGGTTTGGTGCAGTGTGGTGCAAGGACATTTGTAAAGAAGAATTGTGACAATCTAGTGTTGAAGTCTTGGTGCGGCAGTAGTCCAATAGTCTTGAGATAATTTGGTGTTGAAATGTTGGTGCAGTGCATAAGAGCTGGTGCAAACTTTAGTGTAGACCTTTGGAGGTAACTTGAAGTAATCTTTGGGGCTTAGCTTGGACTAGATTTGAAGAAGGTGCTGAACTATTATTAGAGCTGGTGCAGGACTTGTGCAGTTCATTGAAGACTCATTGAAGTGTCTCATTGAAGATCATAATGCAGTGTTGATGTCATGATGAGGTAACTCGAAGAGATTGATTGGGTACTATGAAGAAAAGTGGTGACACTTTCTGTATGACAAGGTTGTCATTGATGACATAACATGAAGATTAAGTAAAGGGATCACTAAACACTGATAGGGCTCCGTGAAGAAGACTTTGGGAGCCGTGAAATACAAACAAAACATATCTTAACAAAGTGAAGCAATAGGATTGATGTCCTTGGAGTTGGTGCTCCTAAACTCAAGGTTGGTGCCTTGGATAAGATAAGGTTGAAGCCCTAGAGGTCGGAGCCTCACTAAAGTCCAAGTAGGTGCTTGGCACATCCCAGGTGAGAGCCTGGGTGTCTTCATCAAGGGGTGGAGCCCTACCCATATTGTACTTGATTCATTATAAAAATTATATTAATAACAACATTTATTTCTATTGTTCATTTTTGTGTTCTAAATATAAGTGATCTTACTAGTAAAAATAACAATTGAAAAGAAACACTGGTTCACCCCCCCTCTCAGTATTTCCAACACTTCAGACATAGCGAACATAAAAGTGAGATTTATATGTGAAGATAAAACACAAGTATCTAAACACTTCCACTTTTTATAGATAGGAAATTTTTTAAATGTAACTAATAAAGTGGTAAAGGTGCTTTAAGGAAAAAAGAAGTATTATATTTTATTTTATTTTTCAAGGAGATTTTTTTTTTTCTTATATATATATATATATATATAATAACAATGATATATATACATAAGAATATTACCTTAAAAAAAAAGAGACTTTTGAAAAGTGAAAATTGTGTGCAGAGAAAGCTTGTAAAGGATTTTCGCTACTAAGTTTTGAAGGTTTATAAAAAGAAAATAATAATATTTATTATAAAATATTAGAAAGTGTTACCTTTAAATCCTTAAGTTCATCTTGACAAAGCATAATGGAATCAATCACTGACGAGAAATGACTAGAGTCTAAGTCAAAATGAAGGAAGAAAGATTTTCAGGAACTTCATTCAACTATGCTTCAGTGCTATTTAGAAATAAAATTAAGGGAACTCTTGTGGGGAAAGATATTACTATTTCTATCACTCCTGCCGAAAGTAACAATTATATAAGCTCATAATTTGCTAACCAATGGATGATTTGAGATTTCCGAGTCAAATTTAATCGAAAAATTCGACCTCTAGAACAAAAAACAATATGATATAACCAACTTACAATTAAACATTGGGGATCATACATTTATATCACAATTCTCTGTTCAATCCCTATGGAGCGATCAAGGTGACATAATTCAGGCTTCACCATGGATGGGATCACTAGGGTCGTTCATGTTAGGAAATCTAGGGGCAACTAGATTAGGTGATTTCTCTTACTTTGCTAATTGCTTGTGATGTATTTTTACTTAACTCGATTAGCTTCTTCTTTCATTTGATATTATTAGTATTCTCTTCATCAAACAATTAACAAACCATAAAGAACAATAAGACAAAGGACACAAGATATAGGCTATCGCTAGGGCCAAAACCTCTCCAACTAGGAAGAAAACCCACAAGAAGTCTTCTCTTATAAAATCTTCAATTGAAGAATTCCAAGACCTATAACCTAAGTTGCATTGAAATCGATACAGGAACAGATACAGAAACGTGGTTTGAAATGGATACGACGAATTTTCAGAAAATATGGATACGATACAACAAGGAAACGACATATATATATATATATATATATGACAAAATAAAACTTTCATATTACCATTCATCTTTTAGAATCTAGATTCTATATTTAAAATCATCATCATGAATGCCACATAAACAAATCATCATCACCAATTCAGTGTAAACATTCTCATCATCATTAGAGATTATTATAACATTCAACATATCATCAAGTTTATGTTTCCAATTTCAATCATCAACATCATCACCAAAATTAATAATGCTAAATGCACACTTTATAGTACAAATTAGAAAATTGAACTATGACAGCAGTCTACTATCATATAACATATTATGGTATTCAATGTCTATCATTCAAAAGTTGAAAACATCATCATAAATTACATTTACATATTATCAAATATGTTTTTGTCCATGTAATTAAGATTCACATCATCATTTGGATCCTCTCCATGAGTGGGAGCATTGCTGCCATGTCCACTTGAAGATGCAATTATTGGTGCCTCCTCATCAAACAAAATCATAAGACATGGCATTCAATGTCATATCCAAGTCAGGAAACTCTGGAAATGGATCCAAAACCCTTAAAAATGCCTGAAACATTTCAAAAATAGAATCCCACATTTTCAAAAAAATGGAAATGCTTCAAAATTAGAATCTTGTGTTTCCAAAAAACTGAAATGTTTCTGTGCCGTATCATACTTGTTTTTGTTTCCAAAACAACGAACGTCGTTTCTGGGGTGTGGGAGGGACATTTCCGGTAATTTAGCCTATAACCCTTGACCAAGACCCTCCAAGACCAAGTCAAACCTTTCTTCCTTGACGAGCTTTCCTTGCAGCAGATTCTTTTGCAATTTTGACTTCCCAACAGAGTCTTCTGCAATTTCGACCTCCCAACAATTTCTTTTACAACTTTGACCGCCCAAAAAATTCTTTAGTAACTTCGACCTGCCCAACAAATTCTTTTGAACTTTGACCCAACAATTTCTTCCTAGCACTTCGCCTTGCCCAACAACACTTTGACTTGCCCAGTAGAACTTCGACTTGCCCAACAACTTTCCAGCACTTCAACTGCCCAATAGCTTTCCAGCACTTTGACTTGCCCAACAACTTTCCAACACTTCAATTTGCTCTCAACTGTAGAAACCCTAGCAAGAGAGAGAGAGAGAGGCCCAAAACTTTGATCTTGCTCTTCTTCTTTTCCGTCCTTTCCAGCTACTTTCTTGAGGATATCGAACTTGCTTGAGAGTGTCTTCAAATGAGGTCGATTTCTTTGTTATTTATAGGCTTTTGAGGGGTACACATTGCTATCTTTAGGACAACTTGTCCCTTCATGTAGGCTGACTTGATCTTTGCACCTTGGTGAGGTCTTGGAGGGTATTTTGACTTTCTTTTGACTCATATTTTTTCTTTACAATATGTAACATCCCCAAAAATGTCTTTCATACATGACAATGACTCAATTTACTTGTAGACTCAATGACAAGCTCTAGAAGCACTCAATGAGTGCCTGACCTAAAATCAAATTTCCCTTGAGCATGAAACCCATGCCTCAAAAATAACAATAATACATTTATTTTTCTCTTTTCATTAAATGCATAAAATCATGATTACAAATTTCATTATGAAGACCGAACCTAGTTACATATTTCAACACTCCCTCTTAACGAGGGAGGTATTCATAATCCATACAAGGTACTGGGACATTCTCAATTTGAAGAATTCTCATAAGAAGAGTCAGATGGTAACCCATCTATTTAGCATCATATCGTCCAACATTGTCACATAGCAAGGCCTTGACTAACAACTCTATTTCTCCACAAGATCTGAACACAACGCTGGCGAGACTAATGACTTATAGACACCATCATCATTGTCTCTAAAGGTACATACCCCACCCCGGTGTTCACAAAGTATGTCCTTTCAGGACTATTCTTATCTTGGATTCCCAGTCCTCAAAGAATATCTGTCTTCTTCGACTACTCTTATCTTGGATGCCCTACCTCACCATCAAAGATTATTGGATGCCATATGCTTAACTGATCCTCGATTCTTTCGTCCCAAAATGAAGACAAGCATGATGTGTATTTCTCTCCCTCTCAACTAGGGAGGATATACTCATTTCTATAAAGGAATGTACCCAAGCTCCCTCTTATCTAATGACTTGTCCAAGCTCCCTCTTAACCAAGGACTTGCTTCTAGCAACTTTCTACTATAGGTGGAGATAATGGGACTCTTAGCTGCTTGTGGGGCTCCTTTCGATGTCATGAAGTTCATCCTTTTCATAATGGAGCCTTCATTAGTCTTAGGGCAGCGGCCATCCTTCACAAGCTACGTCAGTCATGTCATCTGGAAAGTGATCTTCTAGTCCACATTTAGTTTTTCTTTATACAACTACCTCTTCCATGTCATGTTTACTTTATGATCTTCCATCCAACCACATGAGTGCTAGTTGTAGGTGACATTTACAACTCTCTTTTCAGTAGCCATGTATCAACCCATCCAATTATTGTTCAAAAATAAAAAATGAACATCAAAACAAAATTATCTTTTGTGATGGCCTTTCATTATGACATCTTGCTTGATTGCAACATCCTGCACATTCATCAACACATCTCCAAGACTTCATGTGTCAAGGATCTTCTTTCTTTTACAGACCTTATCAAGGTCTTTATACCTTCTTCATGGAGATGTTACATTAGATTCTTTATCAGATGTTGATTCCTTACCTTATGAGACTGTAGTTGCAACTTTTATGATCTCTTCTTCCTTCTTTCACATATTGCTTCCTAGGAACTTCTTGACAAAGTTCCTTCATCATGATTGTTAACCACTTCATATTCCATATTGAGGACATATTATGTTGATTTCATCTTGTCAATATGTGAACTTTGCTTTCACGCATTTTTCAAAGGAAGTGATCTCCTTTCTTTTGATCATGCTCATGAGATAGAGCATTTTCTCATGTTATCTGCAACTAAATGATGACATGACTTAATCTATCAAATATATACATATCTCTTTCCTCCTTTTTGTCATCTAGACTTCCTTCGACAACTTCCTTGCCTAGATTGAGAGTACTTCAATCAACTTGTCCTGCTGCACTCCTTTGTCATCATACAATCATCCTTTTAAACAATGTATCCCACATAGGGTGGATTGATCAACGAGACACTTGCTTCTTCCAAGTAGAGGTGCACCTTTTAATGAAGATTCCAACAGAGGATCAAGATTATCCTCATCCAGCAGAAGCTCCTTTCTCATGATGATGATGTATGATAAATTCCTTCTATCATGATATATGACTTTCTTTCAACTATATGCACTATACATGCTTTCAATGAGGTTACCACAGGCTACTTCCTTTATGTGATGATTGCTACATCCGTGTAGACTTCTGCTTCAACTATCCTTTTCAAGCTTATATAATGAGCTATTGCTTCAATCGTACGCTTCTCCCATGATGCCATTTTCTAATATGATGAATCCTATCATACTTACAATGCTTCCTACCATGCTAGCTATTATTTACAAAACTGAAAAGAACTTAGTGGAGGAGATTATCTCTGTCATAGTAGAGATCTCTTACTTCCTCCTCCTTTGATTTCTTCTTCTCAGGTTCTTCCACTTCTTCGCTGATGTGGGCTTCTTCCCTTCCTCTTTTGTTGTTGTCCTTCTTGAGTTTCAGACAATCTCCCTTGTAGTGCCCATATTCATGACAACCATAGCATTGGACCTTTGACATATTCTTGTTGTTGTTTTTCTATGTTCTTTTTAAATATCTGAGGACCGAACCTTCCAAACTTTCCTTTCTTCCTAGCCATGGCAGCAAATGCTTGGACTTGCTCATTTGATCCTACATTGCTTTTTGCCTTTAATCTTGTTTATTCAATTTTATACAATGACCAGAGTCCACTAAATGGGGTGGCTTCCTTCTTTCTAAAGATGCTAGATGTGAAGTTGCACCATTCCTCTGGAAGTGCATTGAGCACTAAGGTAGTCATTTCTTTATCAGACATTATTTCTCCCAACTCTTGTAGTTGGTCTCTTATTTATGATACCTTCATAAAATATGGGGCTATTCGATCTTCCTATGAGATCTTGATTTTGTACAGCTCGTTCCTCAATGATATCACTTCTTTTGCAATACTTATGGAGAACAATTCTATTAACTTGTCATATATTTCTCTTAATGTCTCCAACTTTGATACATAAGGTATGAGGGGATCCTTGAGGGATTCAACGAGAATCCTTAGAGCCCTTACTTCCCCTTTCATATTCTTTGCTAGAGCTTGAGCTTCTTCCTTTGGAGGCTTAGTCATTGATCCCTTAACATGTTCAACGACTTCATTTTCTATGAGGTTGAAATCTTTCCTCTTCTTCCATGCAAGAAAATTTGATGACCCAACCAATTTGTTGCTTTCCTTGCAAAATGAAGTCATTTTGGTAGTAGATTCAGTCATAAATATAAGGTGCTTACTTGTCAAGTGAAGATGCTTCTTGATCACAATATCTTCAACTTGATGCCTTCTTGATTTCGATGATGAAGTTGATAATAGAATACGTCTTCTTAATGAAGATGTCTTCCTTCAAAAGTGATCCTTCAAAGAGAGGGAGATCACCTTGATTCCTTGATGATCAAGGACAAGTTAAGTGATTTTCCATCATATATATATACGAATTGATAGAGGGTGATTTACTATTTTTGGAAAGTCATGGTTGCAAAGATAGACATGACTTCATATTTTTAGAGTCACTCTAGAAAGGTCAGAAATGAAATTTTATTCAAAGAAATTCATCCCATGGTTGCCAATTTTCAAGAAAGAGGTCGAATAAGGATTTGAAGGATGAAGTAAGAAGTCCAGGAGGAGGGCCAAAGTCTGATATGTGGAAGAAAGTCTGATATGTGAAAGAAAGGGTTGGTTTTCCCTAGCCACAACTACCAGGGGGAGGGTCACAACCAAAGAAGAGCATTAAATCTTGTTTGGAGGCTGACAAAGATGGTTTAGGGCTGGTCGTAACCCAGAAGGAGCCAACAGAGAAAGGGCCACAAGTTTGAACAAATCTAAGACGTAGAAGAGTGAGAACCAAGGGCCTCAAGGATTGTTGCAAGAGGAGCCGAGGTTTGTTGTGAAGGGGCCGCAAGCATAGGAGGATAGGAAGGCCTAGAGCAATAGCAAGGGGGGCTAGTAATAGGGCTATTGCAACTTGGTAGGGGTTACCCACATGGCTTAAGGAGGTCTGAAAGACTAGACCTTTGCGAAGAAGGACAATCAAGGCTGAAATAAAGCTAGCCACAACGGAGGAAGAGGGGTCGAGGAATAGGCAAAAGTCTGCTAGGGAGAGATAGGGTTAAAAGGAATACTGATTGAGCCAAGATAATAGCTAGCGAAGGGAAGTTATGCAGACCAAAGGGATGTCAAAGGTACAACATAGCTCGCAGGAGGACTGTAGGGTAAAGGAACAACCCAAGTGGGTCAAGGTTCTTGTTGGTTGTGCTTTTGTAGGCAAAGGGAAACTGATTGTATTTGTATGTTGGGCAGATGAGGATCTAAAGGGATTGGCTTTAGCACTAGTTGTATCAGTCAAAGGACAAACTTGTATTTTGTACTGTATTTGGCATTTGTACCGGGGTTTGTAAAGTGCCAAGATCCTTGGTATGAGAGCCCTAAGGTTTTCTTATTCAAGGACTAATAAGGATCATGTTTTGGGCCATAAATACTGTGTACTATTATTCATCTCTTGTTGTTATATTTTGCTATGCAAAGTTGTTTAAAGTTGGGCATCTGTAGTGTGTTTATGTGCTTAGCTATGGCATAGACTAGACCTAGGGTGCGTGGAAATTTCAACATGGTATCAGAACTACTTTGAAGGGTGGCTAAATGAGAGTGTGCATAGGTGTCCCCTCTAGGAGGGAGTCATGAGACTATTGCAGGAAGCAATAGTGTTACCAAGTGACTTGGCTAGACATGGAGCAAAAGGTTCGATAAAGAATATGGGGATGTGGTCTTTGAATGGTTTGGTGATGAGATATGGTGAGAGTTCTGGTCGATTTGTGGAGAAATTGGTGCATAGCAGTATGTTGAATGGCGAGTTGCCAACACCATTAATGGAATTCCATTGACTTGTTAAAGTGTGTTGAGGCAGTTCAGGTGCCTTGGCAAGGAGTGCTTTGGCATGGACAAGGTAGCTCCGTGTGGATGGAATGTTGATCGTGAGATAATATCTACATTGGTTTTCCAAGTTGCACATCTGGTAGTGCAACCATGTGTAGCTGAGGTGTTTGAACCATGAGCATGAGGACACTTGCAGAGTTGAGTTGCAGTTGTCTAAAGTGGACTAGGCCATGTGTTCAGCCACAACTTGGGATGGGCCTTGAATGGACATGAGTTCAATTTCTGGGAAGGAAAGTAGAGTGCACCAGGGGAGGTTGTGTAGGCTCAGAGGGAGTCTGACTTTAGAGGGAAACTGCGAGGGAGACTTAGAAGACCAGTGGAAGTCTAACCTTCAGGGGTTGATGCAAGAGAGTGGAGTCTTCCAAGCCATGCCAGGGAAGTCTTGGACCATGAAAGGAAGGTCATGATACATGCAAGGAAAGTCATAGACCATGTGAGAAGTCATGGTGCATGTAAGAAAAGTCATGGTACATGCAAGGAAGTCATGCACCATGTAAGGAAAGTCATGATCATGGAAGGGAAGATGTGGCACATGCAAGCAAAGTCATGGCAATGTAAGGAAAAGTCATGGAGCTAGAGATTTCAAGGAGTATGGTGTATTTGAAGATCCAAGTCTTCCTAAAGGACGTGGTGGTAGATTAGATTCAGAGGCAGGGCCACTTCTAGGTAGTGGTGGAAATACCTTCCTCACTAAGAGGGAGTGTTGAAATTTGGTAGCATGGAAGTTATTTCCGAGTGGAAAAGTCTTTGGGGGCTTTGTGGGCACGACACCTAAAGTTTGGGGTTTTGACCCAAAGGAGTGGGCTTAGAACACAAAGAAAGTGAATGTTATATTTTAATTAACTATTGAGTGGTGAAGCAGGATCTCTTGAAGGACAAAAAGGGCTCCCAAGACAGCTAAGGTAAAGGTATAAATATAAGCCAATGGAGAGGCTATTGCACATTAAGTGAGGGCTTCACTTGTGTGAAGGAGGCTAAAAGAACTTAGCCTAGGCAACAAAGAAGCCACAGGAAGCCAAGCCCTATGAGAGTCGTAGCCAACTAAAGAGAGGCTGAGTAAGGACCTGGAGAGCATAGTAAGAATTCTAGGAGGAGGGGCAAAGTCTGATTTGTGGAAGAAAGGTCTAATATGTGGAAGAAAGGGCTCGTTTTCCCTAGTCATAGCTACCAAGAGGAGGGCCGCAACCAAAGAAGGGAGCTGAGGTCTGTTTGGATGCTGACGGAGATGGTTTAGGGCTGGCTACAATCCAAAAGTAGCCAATAGAGAAAAGGCCGCAGGTGTGAATAGGTTCGAGACCTAGAAGAGTGAGAATTGAGGGAATCAAGGAGGTTTGTTATGAAGGGGCTGCAAGCCTAGGAGGATAGGGAGGCTTAGCTAAGGTGTAGAACAACAGTAAGGGGGGATGGTTGTAGGGCTGTTGTGTTGGAGAAGTTAGTAGGGTAGCTATTGATTCAATTTCTCCTTATTCCTTAATATTTTCTTGTGAAGTTTATTTATCTTCTTGTGTTTCTTTGTTAGATCTCATCATCAAACAAATTTTAAGAGAAAAATAATAAAGACAATGACACAAAAATTAGGCTCCAAGCCAGGGCAAAACCCCTCCGAGGGGAAAACCCAGAAAAAAATCTTCTCTTCTTATAGAATTTGCTTCAAATGAGATAGCCAAATCCCTAACCCTAGACCAAGTCCTCCTCCAAGCACCAATTCAGCCCTCCAAGAAATATTTCTAAGTGGACTAGATCAACAAGGTTCAATCTTGCTTCAACCAGCGTTCCGCTGCAACTTTGACCCCTAGCTTTGGCCTTGCAACTTCAACCAGCTTCCAGTTGCAGAAACCCGAAGACAGTTCTTCAAGAGATCTTCCTTTGAGCAAGACAATGTTTCTCAAAATTAATGAGATCAAACTAGAATATTTTCTCTTCTAGCAATTCGTTCTTGCAACTTGTTCTTCTGCAATTTGGATCTATAATTTCAGCCTTCTTTGAAGTTGCAAAAACCCTAATTCTTCACATGTGTGAAAGTGATAGAGCCCAAAAACAAATATCCAATACTTTTTCTTCCTTGATCTTCGCTCTAGCCTTCTTACTCTTTTCAGCTTCAAATCAAACTTTTCTTGAGAGGTCGAACTTGTGAGTGAGCGAGTGTCAAATGAGGTCGAATCTGCCTATATTTATGCACATTTGAGGGGTTTGAGTACCTTCTTTAGGCTGACTTGAAGCTTCCAGGGCCAACTTGTGCTAGGAGGCTTCCAAGACTTTCTAGACTCAAAAATAAATTCTTTTTCAAGTTACATCTTGCCCAAATGGACCTTATAATCATGATGTTGACTCTTGTGTTGAGAAATCTAGGGCTTTCATTAGGGTAGTTAATTACTTGATTTCTCTCAAATAGTGATATTTTTTGTGTGACGTATGGTTACTTCATTATCATCATTATAGTGTTCTTTACATCATCAAATAAATGCCAAACACAGAAGATCACAAAACAATAAGAGAACACTAGAGATTGGCTCCAAGCCAGGGCAAAGACCCTCAAAAAGGGGAAAACCTAGAGAACTTCTTCTTATAGAATTTCAATGAGACTTCTGTAACCACTAATCAAGATACTCTCACCAAATGAAGGACCAAGTCAACCACCAATAAAAACAATTTTCACATCAGATCTGAGGAACTCCCACGTGTGAGCAGACTTGAGAGAAATTTGTCGAAGAGAGAGAAACCCTTCTTTTGCTAGCTGCCTTTCTTTTTCTTCACACCTCTTTTTTTGCCTCAGATCACTTTAGAGAGATCAAACTTCTTCTCTGTGTCTTGTGGGGGAAGAGTGCTCCTCTTTATATAGTATTTCATGTGAGTGAATGGGCCTCATCTAGGCCGATTTTCATGGATAACCACTCTGATCCTTGGAGGTTTCGAGACATTGATGTTGATCTAGATTGTCATTAATGTCAATATGGCAATATTCTGGGATACCAAATGATGATGTGAAGCCAAGGAGAAGCAGATCCGTGAAGCAACAAGAGTAGTGGACCCAAGGAGGAAAGATAGGGAAAGCCATCGAAGAGAAAGAGTAAAGAGGAGAAGCCATTAAAACTATCGGAAGTGATTGTGAAGCTATGAGTAAGATTCGAAAGGAAGAAAATAGCGATATCAGGGGAGCATTGTGGACCCGATCTCTCAAATACAACACCCCTCAATACAATATTGCATCCGCTATGTCGCAAGTATTGAAGCCTTGTTACATTGAAATCCACAATTGCGATATAAGTTGCGGACCCGATTGTCCTATTACAACACACCGTAAAGAAATATTGCATCTGCCATACCACAAGTTTTTAAAGCCTTGTCACATTGAAATCTCCAATTGCGATTTGAGTTGCGGACCCGACTGCTCCATTATAACACGCCCTATTGTAATATCGCATCCACTGTATCGGAACCTTCACATCGCAAGTCTTAAAGAAACGTCACACGAAAACTGCGATTGCGATAATAATGTGGACCTGCTGCACCATTGCAATACAACTCAATATAACATTGCATCCATCGCATAATTGCAAACCATTATGTTCGTATAATCTAGTTCCATTCAAAACGTCGATTGCGATATAATATGTGAACTCGACAACTCCATTAGAATACACCTTTTTGTAGTATCGCGTTCGGGTATTGGAAGTTACGCAACTCATAAAGGGTTGTCACCGTCAAACTACCAATTGCGATGGAGCTGTGGACCCAATGGATCTATTGATGACTGTTTAATATTATATCACGTCCACTTCATCGACATTATGAATATCGGCTATGTTACATTGGTAATGTTAAAGGTTGCGATTGCGGGACCTTTGAAAGTTGCGATTGCGATTAATGAAGTGTGGGACCTCATTGGGTACGGTCTCTCCTATGAAATTTTCCGTAAATAAAACAAGTTTATGAGTAATTGGATGAATATCCATAAGTCAACCACTCCTTCCAAATGAACATGTCTTTTGGGTATTGGGGAAACTCGTATAAATACAAATTATAATACCTCACCTTAAGCATCGATCTCAGCATTGTGCACATAGAAGAATCGACAATTCACAACTTGTGAACTTAAAGAAACTTAGAGAGCCAAAGGTTGAAGACAGAAGCTGAAGATCCAACATTGAAGAAGAAAGCCGAAGGTCCAGCAAAATGAAGGAAGCCGAAGGCCGAGCAAGTCTATTGGTTGGGTTAATCTCTAAAAAGGGCTCGTGAAGAAGTAGTCACTCCTGAAGCAGTTATGTAGTGTAGACAACGATCTGTTACAAAGATCACAAATGCAGGGAGCAATATAATAAAATCAAACATTTCTTGACAGAGTAAAACTATAGGGTCAGAGCCCTTGGGGTTGGTGCTTGGTTAGATAGGGTTGGAGCCCTTGAGGTTGGACCCTCATCAAAGTCCAAGTTGGTGCTTTCCAAAATTCATCAGATATTGTATTCAATATTTTTCTATATTTTAATAAAATCATTTCTTTGATTAAAATTGTAAAGAATCTAAACTGGTAACAATAACAATTGAAAAGAAATTCTGAGTCACCCCCGCTCAGTATTTCCAACAATTGGTATCAGAGCCAACTTCTTCAGAATTAGCCTAATAGTTGGAAGAAGGATTCTTGGTTACAATGAAGAATCAAGAAATGACAGGAAGGCTTCCCTTGTTCGATCGCACTAATTTTGGTTTTTGGAAAAAGAGAATGTCTTACTACTTAATGTCCCTTGGACTTGAAGTTTGGAACACTGTTTTGAATGGGTACACTGCCCCTCCCACTATTCCTACTTATCAATATGAAAGGAAAGCATACATTGCAAACACCAAAGCTCTAAATTCCATTACCAGTGGAATTACTTATTCTGAGTTTACGGAAGTCTTGAATTGTGACTCGACCAAAGAAGTATGGGATAAGCTGGTTAGCTTATATGACGGGGACTCGAAGGTTGAAAAGGCAAAGCTTCAAACTCATAGGAGGCAATTTCAAAGTCTGAAAATGGATGATGAGGAGGATATCGCATCCAACTTCCTCCGAGTAGCTGAAGTAGTCAACTCTCTTAAAGGATTGGGAGAAAATATTGAAGAAAGCACTGTTGTTCAAAAGGTCTTAAGATCTCTCCCTGACATATTTGACTCCAAAGTAAGTGCTATAAAAGAAATGAAGGAACTAGACACTCTCAAAATGGATCAATTTCATGGAATCCTCATTAATTATGAGATGAGAAAAGGAATCCCAAGTTCCAAAGATGCAACATTCAAGGCCTCAAAATCAAAAAAGGGAAAAGGATGGAATACCAGCAGTGATGACTCCGATGTTGAATCCGAATTGGTGCAATTTGTACGAAGACTAAAGAAAGGAGCCAAGCTAAAAGGTAAGCATCCTTTTATTTGTTTCAACTGTGGAAGAATAGGTCATTATGCTAAGGATTTACTAAGAAGAATTTCTTCTCTAAACAAGATGAATTTGATGAGGATGAATATGTGGTCATCAAGAAGAAATCATTCAAAGATATCTTCCATCACAAAGAAAGTAATGATGAATCAGATGAAGAGAATGACTATGCTGGAAGCAAGGAAGTACTATTTATGGCATTCACTGAAGATGATGAACCAAGACAGGAAAACGAAGAAGATACAAATGAATTATTGACAAGTACCATTGAAGAAAATGAGGAGTTACAAAAGAAGGTTATCTCTCTTAAAATGGACAAAGAGGAAGCTAAAAGAAGGGAGGACATTATAGGCGAAAGACATGAAGCTGAAATAGTATCTCTAAAAAAGGAAATGGAACAAATCAAAAGAATTTTGCAAAGTTCTCAAACACTTGATCACATTCTCAACACTCAGAAATCTCAAAGTGAGAAGTCTCGGATTGGTTTTAAAGAAGAATCATCAAGTGCTAAGGATAATGCAAGAAGCTATGCCGACGTACTTTGCAACAATCCAAAGGGAGAGAAATCATCTCATCAAAGGCTCAACACAAATCCAAAGAATTAAGAAAGAGCAACTCCAAGAAAGAAGGTTTATTCAAATCATGGCTATTATAACAGGTACCAAACTATCTTTCTTGGGCATTGTTATTATTGTAAAAATTTTGGTCATCAAGCTAAACATTGCATTTCAGCACCAAGATTGAAGGATCTGATAAACAAACCATGTAGTCTCAAAGGGCAAGGACAAATCAAGACCTTCAACTCTTTTGATCCTTTGGCCAAATTTGATCCAATTTTCTCATTATGTAATGATAATGGATGTTGCAAACAAAATTGCCACCTCCAAAGAAGAGAAGCAAAAGATGAAAATCCCAATATGGATAAATGTGGTCTAGCTTTATGTGCTCACAGCGAGGAAAATATTTTTGTGGATAGTGGGTGCTCCAGGCATATGACAGGTGACAAAAGGAAGTTTGACTCATTAAACAAAAAGGAAGGAAATGTATCCTTTGGGAGTGGACCTGCCAAAATTGCTGGAAAAGGTACCGTTACTCTTATTAATGGAAAAGGAAAGTCTCAAAATGCTTTGCTGGTAGATGGGCTCAAACACAATCTCTTGAGTGTTAGCGAACTCTGTGATCAAGGGCATAATGCTGTCTTCAACACTAAAAATTGTGAAATAAGGAACTCGTCCTAAGGAGAACTTGTGGCAAAATGAGTTAGAACATCAGATAACGTCTACATTTTGAACAAATTCAAGAAGATACATGTTATCTAAGTCAAACAAATGAAAGCTGCTTGTGGCATAAGCGACCTGGACATACAAGTTTTGGTAACTTGATCAATATCAACAAAATCAATGCAGTAAGGGACATTCCAAAGATGTTCAAACTAGATCAAGTTGTATGTGGCCCATGTCAACATGGCAAGCAAACTAGAACGAATCGCAAGACTAAGGAGTTCTCCACATCAAAACCTCTAGAGATCATTCATGCAGATTTATGTGGGCCAACCAGAACTCCAACACTCCAAGGAGAAAGGTATTTTGCTTTATTTGTTGATGACTATACTAGAATGATGTGGCTATGTTTCATAAAATATAAATTTGAAGCATTTCAATGTCTTAAGAATCTTAAAGTTCTTGTAGAAAATGAAAACGATTCCAAAATTAAATGTCTTAGAATGGATAGAGGAGGAGAATTCACATCAAAAGAATTTGATGAATTCTGTAAAGAGCATGGAATAGAGAGAGAGCTCTCCACTGCTAGAAAACCTAAGCAAAATGGGGTAGTTGAAAGCAGAAACTGAACTGTTCAAGAAATGGCAAGAACTATGTTACTAGCAGCTGATTTGCAGCCAAAATTTTGGAAGGAAGTAGTTGGGACAACAGTTTGAATCGAACTCAACTAAGACCAAATAATGAGAAGACTCCTTATGAATTATGAAAAGGAAGACCTGCTTCAGTAAAATACTTCAGGATTTTTGGAAGCAAATGCTTCATAAAGATCAATGATGACTCACCATGAAAATTTGTTTCTCGGGTTGACGAAGGAATATTTCTTGGGTATTCTACCAGAAGCAAAGCTTACAAGTGCTACAATAATCGATTACGGAAAATAGTGGAAAGTATTGATGTGAAAATTGATGAAGGGCTTCCAGAAAATAAAATTGAAGGTCATGAAGTTGATCCCTAGTTGACCCCTTTATTGAAGAAAGCAAAGAAGATCCTGAAAAGGAAGAAAAAGATCAAGAAACACAAAAAGATAAAGAACCATCTCAAACTCCTTCAAAAGTGAAATTCCTCCAAAAACATCATCCAGAAGAGCAGATTATTGGCAATGTAGATGAAGGAATACAAACCTGAATAAAGATGACAAGTACACCAAAGAGAAATGATGTTACTCTCTTATCTATGATAGAACCAAAAACTTTTACTCAAGCAGGTAAGGACCCTCATTGGGTGGAAGCCATGGAAGAAGAAATGTGTCAAATCGAGAAAAATGAGATATGGGAGCCAGTACCTTGTCCAAAGGATAAAAATATAATTGGAACTAAGTGGGTGTTCAAAAACAAAATGAATGAAGATGGACAAATCATAAGAAATAAGGCAAGATTTGTCTGTAAAGGTTATTCACAAATTGAAGGAATCGATTTGGAAGAAACCTTTGCACCGGTAGCTTGAATGGAAGCTATAAGGATGTTCTTGGCATTTGCATGCTTAAAAGGATTCAAAGTCTATCAAATGGACATAAAATCAACATTTTTGAATGGGGAACTCAAGGAAGAAGTCTACATGGAGCAACTAGAAGGTTTTGATCTAGCAGAAGGGAAAGAATTTGTATGTAAGTTGAAAAAGGCATTATACAATTTGAAACAAGCTCCTAGAGCGTGTACGCAAGATTAGATCACTATCTACAACAACAAAACTTCAAAAAGGGGGTGGTAGGAAGTAATCTCTACATGAAGATGGATGCGGATAAATTATTAATAACCCTTGTATATGTTGATGATTTGATTTTTGCTAGCCATAATGATGAAATGAGCCATGAGTTTTCTCAAAATATGTCAAAAGAATTCAAAATGTCAATGATTGGTGAGTTATCCTACTTCCTTGGACTAGAAGTATCGCAAACCACAACAGACATGTTTGTCTCTCAAACAAAATATCTCAAAGACATGCTTAAAATATAAAGAATGGAAGAATGTGCGCATATGAGCACACCGATGATCACAAACTTCAAATTAAACAAAGATGATGAATCCCCCTCGGTAGATTGAACTGTTTACAGGTCAATAATTGGAGCTCTCTTATACTTAACTGCTACAAGGCCCGACATTATGCAAGCAATGGTAATGGTGGAAAGATTTCAATTAGCTCCTAAGCAATCCCACATGTTGGCTGTGGAAAGAATTCTCAGATACTTGAAAGGAACTCTTGACTTTGGTCTTTGGTGTCCTAAAAGCACAAATACTACAGTGACAACTTATACCGATGCTAATTGGGCTGGAAGCATGGATGATCATAAAAGCACCAGTGGAATTGCATCTTTTATGGGAGATTGCCTGGTAGCTTGGCTCATCAAAAAACAATCATCTATATCTCTCTCTACAACTGCAGCGGAATATATAGCCGCAACCTACAAAACCAAGAAAGAAAGACTTATGGCCCAAGTGGCGAATCCCCTCTTCAGGTATTTGTGAGTACAATTCGATTTTCTCCGTGCTTTAGGTTCTCTCTTTGATATGCAGAAAGATGGATTGTACACAAATACTATGGTTGAAGGAAGCTTTGAAGGATGTCAACATAGAAACTAAGCAACCAATAACCATCTATTGTGACAACACAAGTGCTATGAGTGTCAGTAAAAATCCAGTGATGCACTGAAAGACCAAACATATACAAATCAAGTATCATTTTCTCTGTGAACAGGTGGCTGAACAAAATATCAATTTGGAATATATCAATACTAAGGAACAGATTGTAGATATTTTCACCAAAACTATTCCTTGAGAAGCATTTGAACATCTCCGTCAAAAGATGGGGGTTATTGCTTTAGCATCGCACTAAACTGATTCTTAAGATGCCACATGATAGGGGAGCACTTTAATAGGGGGAGCGATTTGACTGGGGGAGTCCTTTTGCACTCGTTTGCTATTGATGTCAAAGGGGGAGAGGAAGAAGAATATTGCCACCAATGACAAAGGGGGAGATTGTTGATCTAGATTGTCATTGATGTCAATATGGCAATATTTTGGGATACAAAATGATGATGTGAAGCCAAGGAGAAGCAGATCCGTGAAGCAACAGTAGCAGTGGACCTGAGGAGGAAAGATATCGGAAGCCATCGAAGAGAAAGAGAAAGATTAAAGAGGAGAAGCCATCGGAAAACTATTGGAAGCCATTGTGAATCTAAGAGTAAGAGTTGAAAGGAAGAAAATAGCGATATCGGAGGAGCATTGCGGACCCGATCTCTCAAATACAACACCCCTCAATACAATATCACATCCGCTGCGTCGCAAGTATTGAAGCCTTGTTACACTGAAATCCCCGATTGCGATATAAGTTATGGACCTGATAGTCCTATTACAACACGCCGAAATATCACATCCGCCATACCACAAGTTTTTAAAGCCTTGTCACGTTGAAATCTCCGATTGCGATTTGAGTTGCGGACCCAATTGCTCCATTATAACACGCCCTATTGTAATATCACATCCGTTGTATCAGAACCTTTGCATCGCAAGTCTTAAAGAAATGTCACACTAAAATTGCGATTGCGATAATAATGCGGACCTGCTGTACCATTGCAATACAACTTAATATAACATCGCATCCATCGCATAATCACAAACCATTATGTTCGTATAGTCATGTTCCATTCAAAACGTTGATTGCGATATAATATGCGGACCTGACGACTCCATTAGAATACACCTTTATGTAGTATCGTGTTCAGGTATCGGAAGTTACGCAAATCATAAAGGGTTGTCAACGTCAAACCGCTGATTGCGATGGAGCTGTGGACCCGATGGATCTATTGATGACTGTTTAATATTATATCGCGTCCGCTTCATCGGCAATATGAATATCGGCTATGTTACATCGATAATGTTAAAGGTTGCGATTGCGGGACCTCCGAAAGTTGTGATTGCGATTAATGACATGGATGTGGGACCTCACTGGGTACGGTCTCTCCTATGAAATTTTCCGTAAATAAAACAAGTTTATGAGCAATTGGATGAATATCCATAAGTCAACCACTCCTTCCAAATGAACGTGTCTTTTGGGTATTGGGGAAACTCGTATAAATACAAATTATAATACCTCACCTTAAACATCGATCTCGACACTGTGCACACAGAAGAATCGACAGTTCACAACTCGTAAACTTAAAGAAACAAAGAGAGCCAAAGGTCTAGCGTTGAAGAAGAAAGTTGAAGGTCCAGCAAAAGGAAGGAAGACGAAGGTCGAGTAAGTTTGTTGGTTGGGTTAATCTCTAAAAAGGGCTTCTGAAGAAGCAGTCACTCCTGAAGCGGTTATGTAGTGCAGACAATGATCTGTTACAAAGATCACAAAAACAGGGAGCAATATAATACAATCAAACATTTTTTGACAGAGTAAAACTATAGGGTCGGAGCCCTTGGGGTTAGTGCCTCAGAATTGGAAGGATTGGTGTCCTTGGAGTTGGTGCTCCTAAATTCAAGGTTGGTGCCTTGGTAAGATTAGGGTCGGAGCCGTAGAGGTTGGACCCGCATCAAAGTCCAAGTTGGTGCTTGAGAAAATTCATCAGATATTGTATTCAATATTTTTCTATATTTTGATAATATGATTTCTTTGATTAAAATTGTAAAGAATCTAAATTGGCAATAATAGCAATTGAAAAGAAATACTGATTCACCCCCCTCTCAGTATTTCCAACAGTTGATACATGAGCCTCAATCATGACCTTGACTTTGACTTTACACAAATCTCTATAACACTCAATGGGTGCTTGAAGTTAGGACCAAACCCATAGGAAAGAAACCCATTTACAATAAATGATTTTTCTTCTACAAATAAATATTTCGTTTTCTTTTCTTTTGACAAGTACAGTGATTACATTAAGTCACAACATCATCACAATTATGAAGCCCGAAACTAGTTACAACTTCCAACATCTTGACTCATGACAATAAATCCTATGACCTAACAAACCCTAGAAGCATGAAGAACATGCTTTTACCTAGATCATCAACAAGAAGCATGGATCCCATGCTCTAAAAATAGTATTTTTTCTTTCTTCTTTTGTTTGTTACATAAGATATATATATATAATGACATGAGTGCAATAACAATTAGGAAGACCGAAACTAGTTACATTTCCTGACATGTTGCAACTTTGTTAGGGCAAAAGGGAGTTGGATAAAATGCTAGAGGCTATTAAATCATCATGGCTCTCATCTGGTTTTAGTACCGTTTTTGATGGACGGAGATGCAACACGCCATCCACTCATCAACTTCATGCTATCTTCCTTCAATGGATCAATTTTCTTGAAAGCAATGGATGCTCTTGGAAAATACAAGAATGCACGATACACAAGTGAGTTGTTCATTAAAGTTATTGAATATGTAGGTGCCGATTCTTGTGTGCTAACTATGACATATTCCACTTGTTTGCAAGGCCATTGACATGATTGTGGAAGCTATTTCCACATATATTTTGGATTCCTTGCATTATTCATTCTTTGAATTCAGCATTTAAATTTGTTGCTTTGGATCTGACATGGATCAAAAGTGTTATTGATGATGCACACCATATCCACACTTTTGTTCAAAATCATACCAATGCCCTCACAATCTATAAAGAGTAAACACATCTATTGTTGTTTGATGATTGCAAATACACAGCTTGCCTCTTCATTCATCATGCTTAAGAGGTTGAGGGAGGTCAAGACTACACTTGCTTCCACATTTATTTTAGACTTTTGGTGTTTTGGGAGAATGATAGAGGAAACTTATTCAAAAGAGGTCAAGGATATAATGTTAGATGATGGTTGGTGGGAGAGGGTACATCTTACCGTTATGTTCATGGAACATATCACCACTTTATTACAATTTGTAGACATGGAACAACCCCCATCCTAGGAGAGGTTTATGAGGGGTGGGATTCCATGATTGATGTAATATCCCTAACTCAGAATATTACTCAAACCCTAGCAAAACTCCAACCAAAACGTCCAAATGATATAATAACCCAAAAATGACAAAATAACTGTGGTACAACATATAATAATGTAAACAAGGAATATAAGCAGATAGTCAAGAAATGCAGCGTAAAATGCTAAGCCATTTTATTATATTGAGCAATAAAATAAGTACATGAGGTGATCAGAAAGAGACAAGAGCTGGACCCCTGCTCAATAACCCAACATAAATCCACTTGCAAAACCGCAATCCAGCACTACAACCAAAAAGAACCGCGTCCCTCTCCAAGTGCTGCGCAGTCCTCCAAAACACTGATGAAACTGCTGCTGAAACGCTGATAAAACTTCTGTCGAAATACCGATGGAAATACCTTGCCCGAGCAGGCACTCGAAGTCCCTCGGGGCTAAGGGCGAGATCTCCGAACGAAGACACTCAATGCACTAAACAATGCTGTAGACTAGCTAAACAGCCAACGTGCTCAGAAGTCGAAATGACTAGCTCAAAATGTACATAACTGAATTGATTAAAATGAGGGGGCTCCTCTCTCTTTTATAGTCTTTGTTTCTCTCAATCCCAAGGCTCACCTCCTCCTACGTGATTCCCCTCTTGCCACGTCTTCCTTTCCTCTTGCGCAGTTCCTCCATGTGTCTGCGTGGGCTCCATTTCTGCGTCCCCTCTTGGCCCCCTTGGCTCCCCTTTAAGTCACAATGTTGTGCTACTAGGAAGTGACTTTTTTATTCTAAAAGTGAGTTATGTCCCCCTTCCTCACTTTTTATTTACAAATAACTATAGAAGGCAAAAATCGAACAAAATCGAATATTCCAATTAGCCATGGCTAATTAGGAATATTACAGTCTCCCCTGGCAAAATGTTGCTTGTCCTCAAGCAACTAAAGTGATGGATGTTGTAAGATCTTTTCACTCTCCCAAGTGGCCTCCTCATCCGGCAAATTCTTCCACCTCACCAAAAATTCCCGGACCGTCCTGCTCCGCAGCTGCCTCTCCCTGGTATCAATGATAGCTTTCGGCTGCAATACCAAATGCCCCTCATCATCCATGGGTGGTGGCTCATCTGTCACTGTCACCTACTGCCCCAATGCCTTCTTCAGGCATGATACATGAAAAATGTTATGAATCTTGCTGCCTTGGGGCAGCTTCAACTCATATGCAACCTGTCCAATCCTGTGTATCACCCTGTATGGCTCATAAAAGCGGGGCTTGAGCTTCTTAGCCCCCTTCTGCTTTAGTGATGACTGTTGGTATGGCTGTCATCGTAGGTGTACCATGTCCCCTACCTTGAATTGCCTCTCCACCCGACCACTGTCAGCATACAACTTCTGCTGGTTCTGTGTTGTAGCCATGTTATCCTTGAGAGCTCGGAGGATATCCTGACTCTCTTGGATCCAAATCTTGGCTCTAGGAGCCGTGCTATCACCAAACATCACGTCAACATAAGATAAACGATGATACCCATATAAGGCATAAATTGGTGACATGCCAATGGACATGTGATGTGAAGTATTGTAGCAGTACTCCCCCAGATGCAGCCACTTCAGCCATGCTCGCCGGTGCCCACTGACATAGTTACGCAAGTAGCCCTCCAGCCACTTGTTCACTATCTCTGTTTGCTCGTTCGTCTGTGGGTGATAATTGGTACTCGGTGTCAACTCCGTCCCCACCAACCGGAAAAGCTCCTGCCAAAATCCGCCCATGAAACGACTGTCCCTGTCACTGACGATGGTCTTAGGAAGACTGTGTAGCCTGAAGATCTCTCTGAAGAACAACTCGGCCACTTGTGCTGCTATATAGTGTGCGGATATGGCAAAAATATGTGCGTACTTTGTCAGTCGATCAACGATGACAAAGATACAATCCTTGCCCTGTACCATGGGCAACCCTGTGATGAAGTCCATCGAAGTACTCTCCCATTTCCCCTTCGGAATGGGAAGAGGCTGCAATAAACCCGCAGGATGGCTCATCTCTTCCTTGTTCCTTTGGCAAACATCGCACTCCCGGATGTGCTGGAGTACGTCCTCCTTGAGGCCCTTCCATGAGAACCTCTCTCTGATGGCCTTGTAGGTTTTGGTAAACCCTTGATGTCCTGCCAAAGGTGAATCATGTGATGCTTGGAGTATCTTCTTCTTGAGCTGAGACCCCTCAGTCAAGAAGATCCGGTCTCTGTAATAGATGATCTCATCGACCACCCTATACCTGTCATCTGCCACTTGCCCATCCAGAACCTCACATGCAAACCTGTCCTTGGAGTACTCTACTAAGAGTTGAGCTCTCCAATCTGTATCCAAGCTCATAAGAGACAACGTGGCTGGTCTACGTGGAAGGGCATTTGCTACCACATTGTTCTTACCCTTGACATACTCAATGTCAAAGTCATATGCTTGGATCTTACTGATCCACTTCTGCTGCCTCTCCTGTAGCTGCCTCTGCTCCAAAAAGAACTTGAGGCTGTTGTGATCAATCCTCACCCTGAACCTGTTGCCCACCAAATACTGACGGCGCTTAGCCAATGCATGCATGATGGCCAGCATCTCCTTGTCGTATATGGAATACAACCTCTCGTGCAGAAGGAGCTTTTGGCTCTCAAAGGCTATACGGTGACCTCCCTGCATCAATACTGCACCGATCCCCTCTCCCGATGCATCACACTCCCAAACAAATGGCTGCGTGAAATCTGGCAATGCAAGCACTGGGCAACTGCTCATAACCTCCTTGAGCCTATCAAAGGCTCGCTGCGCTGTATCTGACCAACTAAAAGCCCCCTTCCTCCTCAAATCTGTCAAGGGTGCAACAAGCTGTGAGAAACTCTTGATGAACTTCCAGTAGTAAGTACAAATGCTAATGAATCCTTGAAGTTCCGTCACGTTTCTCGGCTTCGGCCATTCTCCGATGGCCCTGATCTTCTCCTCGTGGACCCTCACTCTGTCCACCTCTGTGATGTGTCCCAGATACAACATCTCCGTCCACCCAAACTCACACTTGGAGAGTTTGGCATAGAACTGCTGCTCCTGTAAGATATGCAATACTGTCTCAATGTGCTAGAGATTCTCCTCCCAAGTCCTGCTGTAAATGAGAATATCGTCGAAGAATACCAACACAAACTTCCTCAAGTGACTACGGAAGATGTGATTCATGTAGGACTGAAATGTAGCTAGGGCGTTGGTTAGCCCAAAAGGCATCACCAAGAACTCAAAGTGCCCATAGTGACACCTGAAGGCGGTCTTGGGAATGTCCTGCTCCCCCACACGAATCTGATGGTACCCATATCTCAAATCAATCTTTGAGAAGAAACGTGCCCCTCTCAACTCGTCCATCAACTCATCGATCCTGGGTATGGGGTACCTGTTCTTCAGGGTCTTCTTGTTCAGGGCCCTGTAGTCAATGAACATCCTCAATGTATTGTCCTTCTTCACTAACACCACGGAAGAAGCAAAAGGCCTCGTGCTCGGTCGGATATGCCCAAGAGCTAGCAACTCCTGGATAGCCCGCTCAATCTCATCCTAATAGGCCTTAGGGTGCCTATAGGGGGTGGTAATCACGACCTGTATGCCCTGCTCAAGCTCGATTGTGTGCTCAAACCCCCGATCCGGTGGCTGTCCTGGTGGAATCTCCCCAAACAGTATGGCATACCGAACAAGGATAGGCTGTATCTTGAGATGTATCGTCTGCCCTGTAGTCCTTGCCTTTGATGCACGCAGCTCCACTCCCCACTCTATGTCTCCCTTTCGGAAGACTGCGGAAGACTGTCTCCATCCGATGAGCCAAAACAGTCTGAGGCAGATATGTGTGCTGTCCCCGTATCTTCTCGTGCCTTCGTGTCTTCTCATCATCCCACTCCATCTCTAGGGTCTTCCAATCTGTCGTGACCTTCCCTAGAGTGATAAGCCACTGAACACCCAGTATCATGTTGGTGTCCGAAATATCGACTACGAAAAAGTGGTTAGTCAACATGTAGGTGCCCATCGTCACCAAAAGCTTTGGAACATAACGAGCACATGTCATGGTCTGATTTCCTGGGACCAAGACTAAAAACCCATCGAAGCTCTCTGTTCGTATACCTCTCTGCTCAACCATCTGGGCATCGATGAAGTTGTGGTTCGCGCCACTGTCAACCAAAACTGATACTCGCTGGCCACGTACTGTCCCTCGTACGCGTAGCATCAGATACTTGGGAACTCCTCGCAATGCTGCAAGGGCCCCTCCGGTAGGTGCAAAATATGCACCACTTGCTGCTGGTAGTGGTGGTGGCAAAGGACCCTGTACGGCATGGTTATCTCCTGCCTCCACATCATCCTCGTCATCCTCTTCTCCATTGCTCTCAAAGAAGACCTCAATAAAATGTGCTTTACCAGTAGCACATCTATGTCCTAGTGGCCATGGCTCCTGACAAGTGAAGGACAACCACTTCTTCTTCAGATCCCTCCTGGCATCATCGTCAAGCTGTACTCGTCCTGGATACCCCTTTAGAGGTGAAATCCTCACATCCTTCCCCTTAGATTGAAAAGTCTGTCTCTGGGGGTAAGGTGTCCGGGTCCTGGGTAAGACATCCTGTAAGTCCCCGGTCTTGCTGATAGCGTCCTGGAGTGTGGCTGGTCTAGTGGATCGGACTAAACCCTGAAGTGGCTCTGCTAACCCCTCAACATACATATAGACCCTCTGTGCCATGGATAGGTCTGGCACCATCATACAAACCCTCAAGAAATTTGCAATGTAGGTCTCTGGGCTCCCTGTTTGTTTGAGCTTTGTCAGCTCAACAAAATGTTGCTCTGGATCCCTTCGATCAAATCGCTCCATCAGTCTCTTGGTAAACTCGGCATATGTCGTCACTGTGGAGTGCCCTAGTGTAACCATCCCATGAAACCACCAATCCTGGGCCTCACCATCCATATGCAATGTTGCCACTTTGATGGCCTCTGTCTCCGACATTTGGTTAAGCTGGAAATAAATGTCCAGCTTCTCCACCCAAGACTTTGCCGAACTGTTTGATGATTCATCAAATGTAGGGAAGTGGAATCTACTCGCTGCACGGTGGGTGTCACCATCATGGTAATGCCGGTACCCTCTGTGATGGTTGCGGGGTCTACTATCTCGTTGGAGCTGAACAAAATCTCTGAATGAGAGGGCTTCCCTGAACTCCTGCCCATAGGCCTGGTACTCTGCAAAATAATCGCCCATATGGTCGGGCTCTGCCTCCTACTGGGCTCCGAACCTCGTGTCTGCTCCTAAGAACGTAGGCATGGTAGAGCGTGTAGGGACATGCGAGGCCACCTGCTGCGCTGTATCACGCTGCTCTGGCAAATGATGGGACGCACCCGATCCCTCACCAATCTGAAAAGCTCGTGGGCTCTGACGTTGCCTAGCCTCTACTGCCATGAATCTCTGCTCCATCACCTCAATTTGCCTCGACAGATCCTGCACTGATTTGAGGAGCATATCCGCAAATCTCTTCCCATCCTCGTCTGCCATCAGATCCCTTTGCTCCGCGTCCACCACAGGCTCCTCCTGTTCTGCGTCCACCACCAGAACACAGTCTCCCTCTCCGTAGGTGTTCTCTAACCTATGCTCACTGTCTCTGTATTTCCTACCTCTATAACAGATGTAGGGTTTCTCCCTCGGTGTCATAGATTGCTAGCTCCACAGGCTGAGCCAGATCTATGCTCTGATACCACTGTAATATCCCTAACCCAGAATATTCCTCAAACCCCAGCAAAACTCCAACCAAATACATGCAAATGATATAATAACCCAAAAATGACAAAATAACTGTGGCACAACATATAATAATGTAAATAGGGAATATAAGTAGATACTCAAGAAATGCAGCGTAAAATGCTAAGCCATTTTATTATACTGAGCAATAAAATAAGTACATGAGGTGATTAGAAAGATGGCACCTCGACTTGCATAAGGCAAGTGAAGAAATACTCTCAGAATAACAAAAAATGGCATCTCTGCGTGGATGCTGCTGCTGCTACAAAACAAATGATGATTTCGGGCTGCTCCCCTCCTCGGAAAAAGGCTAAAACTCTGGATTCAGGCTCTACTCAAGAAACCTAGAAAAACCCAGAAAGCTTTCCTGGAATGGCCAACCCCCAAAAAACACCCCCCCTTGGGGTTTTGCGCAGTTCCTCAATGCCTTGCACTGCCACTGAAGAAACCCCTCTAAACTCTGCCTGAAACCCTACCAAAAATCCTCGAATGAGACAAGAGCTAGACCCCTGCTGAATCACCTAGCATAAATCCACTTGCCAAACCCCAATCCAACACTACAACCAAAAATAACTGTGTCCCTCTCCAAGTTCTGCGCAGTTCTCTAAAACACTGATGAAACTGTTGATAAAACTTATGCTGAAATACTGATGGAAATACCTTGCCCGAGCAGGCACTCGAAGTCCCCCGGGGCTAAGGGCGAGATCTCCGAACGGAGACTCCCAATGCACTCAACAGTGCTGCAGACTAGCTAAACAACCAATGTGCTCAGAAGTCGAAATGACTAGCTCAAAATGCACATAACTGAATTGATTAAAATGAAGGGGCTCCTCTCTCTTTTATAGCCTTTGTCTCTCTCAATCCCAAGGCTCACCTCCTGCGTGATTCCCCTCTTGCCATGTTTTCCTTTCCTCCTGCGCAGTTCCTCCATGTGTCTGTGTGGGCTCCATTTCTGCGTCCCCTTTTGGCCCCCTTGGCTCCCCTTGAAGTCACAACGTTGTGCTACTAGGAAGTGACTTTTTTATTCTAAAAGTGAGTGATGTCCCCCTTCCTCACTTTTTATTTACAAATAACTATAGAAGGCAAAAATCGAACAAAATCGAATATTCCAATTAGCCATGGCTAATTAGGAATATTACAATTGAGCCCATGAATTTTATAGAGTGAGTGCCCTAAGTATGGGACAATAACAAAGACCTTTTTCACCACCATATAGGTTATTCTTTTTAGTAGATGTGATAAGAATTGCACACCTTGCATTGCTTGACTCACTTAATGAATCCCAAATACCATGACAATGATTGGCTCAATGCTGGGCCCTCACATATATTTTGACATTTTGTCTTGACAAGAATGGTGATATTTCACAGGGGAAGTTGAATGCATCTAGACAGACATATCAGGATAAAGCATCCCTTTATGAGGTTGATGAGGGCTTCATAGAGTTTTCTGTTGACA
Organism: Pinus taeda; assembly: GCA_000404065.3. Lineage (NCBI taxonomy): Eukaryota > Viridiplantae > Streptophyta > Pinopsida > Pinales > Pinaceae > Pinus > Pinus taeda. The sequence continues at coordinate 11,903 of APFE030820567.1, read as the reverse complement.
GTTAGAGATATGGAGGCTATGATGTGCTTAGAGACAGGGGGGATAAGAAGCCCTACGCTTGGTGGGAATTCATGGGGCAGTGTGCTCTCTTCTACAATAGATAGCCATGAGATTTCTCTCTTAGGTTACTTCATCCTCTTGTTGTGAGAGGAATTGGAGCATATATTGGAATTTGTATAGTTTGAAGAAGACCAGGCTTGAGCAATCCAAGGTAGAAACAATGGTATGTGTGCACACCAACCTTTGTCTTCTTTATAGGCAAAGGGAGGAGTGGTTGAAAGAAAAGAAAGATATGTGGGATGCATTTTTTTATGATATGGGTCTGGACAACAATGTTGAGTTGGGATTGGCCAACATGAATCTTAAAATTAACTTGTGCTAGAGCTGATCACTTTTGATGACATTGATTCTCTTGAAGGGTCATTGAGAGGAGGAAGGAGCTGTGATGTTGATTTTGATGATGATGACATGGTTCTAGTGTCTACTCTATTTTGTATTTGTGATTGACATTCCCACCTATCGTAGCAGTGACTTAGAATCTATGTAATACATTTTGATTTTGATGACTTTATGAGAAAATTGCAGTTTATGGTTCTAAGTTCTTGTGTGTTTGCCATTTTATCATCATTGATATATTATTAGTTGTATGATTGAATTTGTATCTTCATCATGTAAATGTGTTGGTTTCTAAATTCTAAAGAAGATGAATCTTTATTTATATCTCATTTTTGTATGTGTAATTACTAATTTGTTATATATATATTATATATATTATATATAAAATGTGTCCTTTGTGTCATAGTTTTTGGGGTAGTTTTGTCTAGCATTAGGCACATGTATTTTGTCTTGTTTGATGCGTGTATGTGTGCATGTGTGCGCCACACAAACACACACACACACAGATATATGACATGTCCTTCATGTCATATTTTTAGGGTGTCCATGTCTTGTATTGTGATGTTAGGTTACTTGGGATATTTCTCATTGCATGTCTTAGCCACAAAGACACTGTTTTATAATGGTAATCTTCTAGATTTATTATTAACATGTTTATTATACAAATTATTTTATTACAAATTCCTGACCAGGTTTTCTTCTTTGAAAAATCGATTTTATGTATAATATGCGACATGATGCTTTTCCTATGTTATTGTTATATAATGGTAATCTTCTAGGTTTATTATTACCATGTTTATTATACAAATTATTTTATTACAAATTCCTGACCAGCTTTTCTTGTGTGAAAAATCAATTTTATGTATAATATGCGACATGATGCTTTTCCTATGTTACTGTTTTATAATGGTAATCTTCTAGGTTTATTACTACCATGTTTATTAAACAAATTATTTTATTACAAATTCCTGACCAGGTTTTCTTGTATGAAAAATCAATTTTATGTATAATATGTGACGCGATGCTTTCCTATGTTATTGTCATGGCATGTACTCTTCTATACTAAGAATTACTTTCCTTTCCTTTCCCAATGCTCAGTTATATTCCAATGTAAATGAAATTTGAATGGATTTTTTAATTGTCTGAAAATAGCTATTTCTATGAGAACAAAATGTTTTACTGCATTTTCTAAGCAATTTGGTGAATGATATTTAACAATGACAGGTTGAATTTATTGCTGGACGTGAAATAGAAGTTGGTGGCATATACAAAGGTGTCATAGTAGCCATTAAGGATTTTGGGGCTTTTGTTGATTTTGGTGCAGGCAAAGAAGGCCTTCTTCATATATCTGAAATGTCACATGATCCGGTACCGTCCGAGTTTTTATTATATAGTGATATCATAGCTATCCTTTAGAATTTGATATGATTTTTGAGTAATGCATATCAATATTACTAGCTGATTTCTTCATTTCTTGCTTTTTTAAGTACTTTTTAACTTACAGGAATTTTAGTTTTCATTACAAGCACTTGTTAACTTCTCAATGATTGTCTAATTTTAACTATTCAGCTATGATTTCTTCATTTCTTGCTTTTAGCTGATTTCTTCATTTCTTGCTTTTTTACGTACTTTTTAACTTACATGAATTTTAGTTTTCATTACAAGCACTTGTTAACTTCTCAATGATTGTCTAATTTTAACTATTCAGCTATGATTTATTTATGAAAGTTATTAGAATAATGCTATTTTAGTGTTTAATGCTCATCTATGAATGTAATTAGCAGTTTCTTGTTAGAAACTTGCTGTTTTTATATTCTTAGTAGAAACTTGCTATTTCTGTAAATACAGTGGTATTATTTATTGAGCTTTACTGCTCATTGTAAATCAATTCAATTCATTCATTTATTATGGTATCAGAGCTCGGGTATTTTTTTCGAAATAATTTTTCATTTGTTTGAAAAATTTCGTGCTTCTTTTCGAAATTTTCTCTCTAGGAGTTTGAATTTGCTGCATCATTGCAGATGCCATTATTTCATACGATATTTGCTTTCTTGCTGTTTGAATTGCCCTCTTGTGGTCTTGTGAGGGTTTCTGGTGTCGTTCGAGAGATTCGATATACTGCCCTCGTGCTTCGTGCTGGCTAGGCTCGAACCACTACTCCCATCCCACCTCATTGGACCGAATGCTTAAGTCACGCTGTTCAAACTCGATTTTTTTTGTGTGCACTGAGCGTTGGAGGAACGTGATTGATCGGCTCACGGCGGGAGTGCGAGTGTGGTGCTGGGCTCGATGGAGCGGAGAGGAACTAGTGAATTTACAGTGGAGGTCCAAGGCTGGAGTCATCCACTTGGACGACTCTTCGCTGGAGTGCTTCGCCGTGAAGGCCAAGTCCAAATTGTATTCCCTCATCATTTTTTCCAACTCCGTGCAACATCGGGAGAAGCCGGAGCTCCACCTCAATCTGCTTCGCGCCGAGTTCGAACTGGTGGCCTCATTTTTCCTAAAGAACAACTAGGGCCAACCCTTGGCCACCAAGGTCTTCTTCTGCGACATAGAATTCAGAGAATCTCAGGCGAGTTTTGGGAATCTGGCAGTGAATACGCTACCTCACATCTGCCACGTTGGCCCTAGGAGCACCAAACTGAAGGACGCGGAGTCGATTGAGCAGAACAAGATTGCGAGAGCTGCAAAGGGCATTGCTGCATTTGTGGATTCGAAAACCAAGTATCGTGTGGGGTCGATCGAGCGACCACCACTGATTTCAACGAAACAGGTGTGAAGAGATGGCTGCTTCGTATTGCAGACTTTGTGGATAGTGCTGCGAATTGTCCATTTTGGAACTGTCTCTGGATGCCATTTGCAGTGAGAGTTCAGGTTTGGCGTTCCAAATTGGTGGTGGTGCTACTGATCAACGACCAGTCACCAATGGCATTGCAAAATGCTGTCGTTGGGTCATCCGTTAGATAGACACACTGTGGTTGTTAATTTTGCCATTTCTCTGTTTTATTATGCAAAACCCTTGAAATGAAAATTTGTAGAGCAGACGCAGGATATACACTGCACGCAAGTAGTCTGAGCAGCGCTGCGCTATTATGTAAACGTTCTAGATTGCATCACTAGTGGAGCCCAAATCTCGTCCATATTGATTCGGTGAGCTCTATATATACTGATCTTGTGGTTATATATATCCTCTCTTACATCTGGAATTACAGGATATACTGCAGCCTCTTTCTCTTGTTAAATTGACAGAACAAACTAGGTATGCAATCTGTTGTTGACAGGTTGTCTGTTTTGCAAGCCTCTGTTCTTAATCTTCTGTTTTCTTTAAACATAGTTGCTATAGCTTACAATGCAACAACTGCATTGACATTTGGAATAATTCTTGGACACTTGCCACCTAAAAGCAGGGCTGAGTACTACAAAGTATCCCAGAGAGATTCCTCCTCTAAACTATTATATCATTTTATCGATTTTGTGCTAAATTTCACTGTTTAAGCACCTGTTAGATTCTGTCCGGATCATCCGACATCTGCATTGAAATCTATGTCGGACTCCATTGTTTTCTTTGACTTGAAAAACGTGCAGATGGCCTCGCTAACCAACTTGCTGTTGGAAGGTATTCAATGCTTTAATGGCACCAATTATAACATTTGGAAACAGAGAATGTTGACCATTTTTGAATATAGGCATCTTGACCAGCTCGTTTTGGGCAAAGAGCTCCATCTTGGTACAGCTAGTGCCAATCAAGATAAATTTGATGATTGAAATCGAGAGGCTGCTATGTTTCTCGAACTCTCTTTGACTGATGATCAGTTACCATAGATTCCTTTCGGCAAGACAGCTGCCGAAATCTGGCAACATTTGAAGGAACTGCATGAGACATCCGATAAGAGCAGAGCTTTCTTTCTAAAGAATCAATTGTTCTCCATCATGATGGACGAACATATGTCTTTACAGGAACATCTTAAGAAGATTAAAGACATTTGAGATTAGCTCGAAGCCATTGGTCGGACCATGGAGGAAGAAGAAATGGTAGTCATCACTCTGAAAAGTCTACCAAAATCTTATGAATGCTTCATAGAAACACTCAACATTACCACCACTAATGTTGATCTGAAGTTTCCAGAGTTATGCACCAAACTCCTGCAGCAGGATCGTTGGAAACAATAGTTTGGTAGTGGTGCTTCATCAACCTCCTCAGAAATGCTTTTGCTGCCAAATATGAGTCCTCTCAGTCCTTTCGGCAGAAAGGTTCTTCAAAGTTGTCTAATCCCGCTAAAAGGAAAAATGTGCAGTGTAATTACTGTCACAAGTTCAGCCACATGAAGAAAGATTGCCGACAGAGGATTGCTTTTGAACAGAAGAAACAGGGAGGGTCTCATCAGATAGCGAATGTTGCAGAACATTTCGAGCAGAAGGAATTTGCCTTTTATGCCTTTATGGCTAAGAGGTCCTCAGATCATGCCCGATATTCTGCCTAGTACATTGACTCTGGTGCATCACTTCATTTTTCTCACAGGCTTGACTAGTTTATTGACTTCTCACCTTTCAGTGATTCCGTGGTATTCGACAGAGGTGAAGAGTACACAGTGGTTGGTAGAGGTACAATTAAGATCCAGTCTGGTGGGCGCACACTCATCTTCCTGAATGTGTACTATGTTCCTGGTATGGAAATTAATCTGTTGTTTGTTAACCAGATTATGAGGAACTCCCCTTAGCTTGATGTAGTGTTCAGTGCGCACAAGCGCTCCATTATTGACAGGGAGACTCATCTTACGGTTGTTGTTGGCCTAGAGGATCATGGTCTATACAGGCTTCTTGACACTAGTGATTCTCCAGAAGTGGCTTTAGCAACTTGTGTTTCTCCCATTAGCACTCTGTGGCATCAACGATATGGGTATCTAAACATTTAGTATCTCTCTTAGCTCTCTCGGGAGGGACTTGTGTTAGGGTTACCTGATATTCAGACTCAACAGTTGGGAGTGTGCGGCGCCTATCACGCTGGCAAGCAACATCGGTCTTCATTCAAGGATGGAGAATCTTGGCGCGCATCTAAGGTACTCCAGTTAATTCACGTTGATATTTGTGGTCCTATGAATACATCTTCAATTACTGGTTGCAAATATTTTTTACTTATTGTACATGATTTCAATAGAAAGATGTAGGTGTACTTTCTAAAACATAAATCTGATGTATTTAGTATCTTTCAGAAGTTTAAGTCCTTAGTTGAAAAAGAGTTTGGCTGTAATATCATAACTCTTAGGATAGATAACGGGGGGGGATTTTGTTCTTCTGCTTTCTCCAACTTCTGTGATACCCATGGCATCAAACGCCAGTTAACTACACCCTACACTCCTCAGCAGAACAATGTTGTCGAACGTCGCAACCGTACGGTTGTTGAAATGGCTCGTTCCATGTTACAACACAGGAGTGTTTCGAACAAATTTTGGGTTGAAGCAGTGTTTATTGTTGTCTATCTTCTTAACCGATCACCTACTCAAGCTGTTAAGGGGAAGACTCCAGAAGAGGTTTGGTCTGGCCGTAAGCCTCAGATCAGTCACCTCAAAGTGTTTGGCTCAGTTGCATATGTTTGGATTCCAGCTGTTAAGCGCTCTAAGTTGGATTCCAAAAGCTAGAAACTCATGATGACAGTGTATAGTGATCACCACAAGGCCTATAGGTTGATAGATATAGACACCGGTCATGTTAGCTTCAGTCGGGACGTAGTGTTTGATGAAGACAGGGGATTCTTTCAGTCTCCTCCTTTTGAGCAGTGTTCTGAGGATCAGCTTCACAGTGTTCTTCTTCCGTTAGGTCCACCTGATGGGAGGGATGATGCAGCACCAATATTTGATGATGCACTACCTAAGCTTCCTTCGGAAAATAATCCTCCTCTTACTACTCCTGTTGTTCTTGTGCCTCCTCCACCCACTCCTGATGTTGGTTCTTCTACTCTCCGGCCCAAATGGTGGGCTAAAACTATTGGTGATCTCCGGGATAATGAGCTCCTTGAAGGTAGAACTTCTCGAAATAAGAGCAAACAACAGCCTACTATAAATTTTGCTCTTATGGCTAACTTACACAGTGTTTTTGAGCCTCAAACCTATTCAGAGGCTAAGGGTATACCTGAGTGGGAACAGGCTATGGAAGTAGAATTCCAGAGTCTTCAGAAGAATCACACTTGGACCCTTTCTAATCTTCCTACAAGGAAGAAGCCCATTAGCTGCAAATGGGTGTATAAAGTGAAATACAAAGCTGACGGGACCCTCGACAAGTATAAGGCTCGCCTTGTTGCTCGAGGATTCTCACAGAAGGAAGGCATAGACTATGAGGAGACCTTTGCTCCTACAGCCAAGATGAGTACCATACGGCTTGTCTTTGCCTTAGCAACTCAGTTCAGTTGGAAAGTCCATTAGATGGATGTAAAGAGTGCTTTTCTGAATGGTGACTTACAGGAAGAAGTCTACATGACGCAGCCTCCAGGATTCAAGGTTGCCGGTCAAGAATAGAAAGTTTGTAGATTAGTCAGAGCACTCTATGGTCTGAAACAAGCCCCTCGGGCTTGGTACATGAAAATTGACAAGTACCTAATAGATCATGGTTTTCAGCGAAGTCCATTTGATGCAAACCTGTATATCAAACATACTGGTGATGATATTTTGTTTGTGGTTGTCTATGTGGATGATCTTATCATTACTGGCAGTTCAACACATTTGATCCATGGGATCAAACAGGATTTGTGTAGCACTTTTGATATGACAGATTTGGGACTTCTTGATTACTGTTTAGGGGTGGAAGTCTGGCAGACTGAGAACAACATCTTTCTCTCTCAGTCCAAGTATGCCAGAAATCTTGCGGACAGATTCAGAATGCAGGATTGCAAACCTACCACGACTCCTATGGAACCAAGGCCCAAACTTTCAACTCAGCCATCCTCACAACTTGTGGATGAAACTTTATTTAGGCAGTTAGTGGGCAACCTCATCTACCTTATTGCCACTTGACCTGATATCAGTTTTTAGTGAGCTACATATCACGCATCATGTCAGCTCTCAAGGCTGATCATTGGATATCAGCAAAGCGTGTGTTGGTTATGTAAGAGGCATTCCTGATTATGGACTTATGTACACTCAGAGTTCAGATCCTACGCTTAGTGGTTACACAAATTTAGACTGGGCTGGTTCGGTTGATGACCGTAAATCTACAGCTGGGTATGTGTTTAGTCTGGGATCCGGCGCTGTCACATGGGCTAGTAAGAAGCAGTAGGTAGTGGCTCTCTCCTCAATAGAATCAGAGTATCGGGGAGCAGTTAAGGCATCTTGATTGTAATTAGCAGTTTCTTGTTAGAAACTTGCTATTTCTATATTCTTAGTAGAAACTTGTTTGTGTAAATTCAGTTGTATTATTTATTGAGCTTCACTGCTCATTGTTATTCAATTCAATTCATTCATTGATTAAAAGTTCAATGCATCATGGATATCTCATTAGATTTCTTCATTGTTATGGGAACTAGATGTTTTGTAAGCACATGCGACCCTCTCTGTTTGCTTCAGCTTATCAATAACTAGCCGTTTAATATAGCCGTTACATGATATTAGGGTCTCTACATTGCTCTCTATTTAAAGCCTTAACCATGGTCTGCCTCTTCATCTGGTTGGTTCGAAATGCGTCGGCCAAAATTCTAATATGTGATTTCTACCGAAAGACTTTTCTCAATTCATTATGGGTCATTGAAGCCTGAATTCAGAAAGATGATTTTTGCTGATTTTTAGGTTTATCTAGACAAGTTTTATGTTGTATCTGAATAGCTTCACTAAATATAAGATTCAATTTATTCTAGCACTAGTAGTTCCATTCATTGAAAATTGATGTGGTGGTGCTTTCCAAGTACACATTCCTTATGTACATCTGTACTATATTTCACAAGAGGTAAACAATCTACGATTATAATTGTTGTTTTTAATGAGATGCTTCCAAATATCGTCGTGCTAAAAGAAAGACCCTCCCCAACTTAGGAGAATGGACAATAGATTCTATTTCACTTGCAACATGCTAGAAATCCTTTCAACAAAGAAACTGTTCATGGGGGATATCTTTTCTATCAAATTTTCCGAGGGCTTACAACTTGCCTCACTTTCCTTAAGTGGCTTGCTTGCATAGGAGAATTGGGTAAGACATGTTTTAGTGATTTAATCTTTCGTAGGAAAGATATCTCCATCTAAATGATTAGCCATCAAACTAAGGCTTGGCTGACCATATTAACTCATTTAATTAATTGAAGATTTTGATAAATTAGATGACCAAATGTTGGACACCATAATTTGATGTGTGAATTCCTTGTGTCCATGAGGCATTGTTGATCTCCAATTGAAGCATAAAATATATATAATTCTCTTTATGGAATAATTGTGTAGTATACCTAGGGGGGATAATATGGGGTACAAAGGGAGGTACCCAAGGGAATAATGTAATAATGAGATGGGCGATAGTAATAAATAAGGTGGTTAACTTGTATCATGTAAGGGACCACAAGTAGTTAGCAATAATGTAATAATCCTATGGTATTGAGGGAACCATGATAATGTCCCATGGTATTGTATGTATGAGGCCTATATAGAAGCTAAAGACTCCCCATGGAGAGATGTCAAGGATTATTGTATGAACAGGCATATGGCTTGTGGAGTGTTCTCCTTCCTTAAGGAGTGAATGTATGGTGTTGCCCTACCTTAAGGGTTTGATTAATAAAGTGAAGCATTTCTATATTCAGATCTTGTTATTCTTGGGTATATTTGCATTGTCTTATATTTTCATATCAGATCTATAACAAGATCTGAATATAGAAATGCTTAATGGTTGAAAACCAAACACAAACATCAAACCAGGTATCAGAAAAATAGAGAGAATCCAAGGAGGCTGAAGCAGAAAATATTACAAGTACTGATACATCAAATGAGGACTCATTGGTTGAAGTAATATTGGAAGATAAGAAACAACAACATACACCACAACATACACTGTTGGTTAAAACTTCAACGTATCACCACTCACATCACCCAACAGGAAAACAACCAACAAGATGGCAACAAATTAGCTACAAGGACAACAACCCTTGCATGGCATATAAAGAGGGGTGAGAATCCACCTACTATACATCAACACAGAAGAGTTATGAGGATCAACTTCCATCTCAAGCGAGCGAGGCACTAGCTAGATCGAGAGTTCACCTTTCTCTTGGATGGCTAGATGCACGTGCATGGTACCAGTGGACTACTCTTTTGAGTAGATCTTATTATTTGTGTTCTTCTCATGTTTCGGGGCGAAACATGTTAAGGGGGGTGGAAAGTAGTATACCTAGGGGGGATAATATGGGGTGCAAGGGGAGGTACCCAAGGGAATAATGTAATAATGGGATGGGCCATAGTAATAAATAAGGTGGTTAACTCGTATCATGTAAGGGACCACAATAGTTTAGCATAATGTAATAGCCCAGGTAATTAGATTAGATTGTATTGAGGGAACCATGGTAATGACCCATGGTATTGTATGTAAGGCCTATATGAAGTAGAGACTTCCCATTGAGAGATGTCAAGGATTATTGTATGAACAAGCATATGGCTTGTGGAGTGTTCTCCTTCCTTAAGGAGTGAATGTATGGTGTTGCCCTACCTTAAGGGTTTGATTAATAAAATGAAGCATTTACTATATTCAGATCTTGTTATTCTTGGGTATATTTGCATTGTCTTATATTTTCATATCAGATCTATAACAAATTGTGGCTGCAACCCTTACCTATTTGATTTGTATTTTATCAAGTACTTACTTTTAATGAATTCATTGTTAAACAATTTTTGTAGTGCTAATAGAGAGAATTCTTAGTGAAATGATACACATGAAGAAATCATATATACTTAAATCCTACCATTTTTCAGCTTCGATCAAATCATTTGTTGCCCCTTTTTAGGATCTCAATGATCTCCAATTGCCATATTTTCATCTTTTAACTTTTCTAAGCCTTCAAATTTTTTGAACTACTCACTTTTGGAAGTTTTTTTTGTGGCACGTGACACTATATAGTACGCATCTATTGATGTATCACATGCGACAAAGGTTATCGAAAATACCTTGTTACCTTCCAAATATACCTAGCTAATAAAAGAAGCATAATGTCAAAGTTGGATAAGGCACCAGTGAAAAATTCAAATCTATGTTGAAATTTCTAAGTCTGACACGTCAGAAATCCCTATTGCATTATCTGGTTTATTTTCTTCTACTTGTTCTTTTCATTAACAAGTTATTTATAACTATAAATATCGAAAATAAACACAAATGCAACCTTAACACATATACAGATCAACAACTGAAATAACTGAGACAATCATACAATGGACACCGTTATTTGTGGACAATCGTCCTCGGAAAAACTCAATGCGGGAAGACCGGTGTAGCAAATATGAGGGTTTTATTATTATGCAGTTTTGAATACAACTAGGGTGCTAGAAATGGCTCACCCAACAGAGAATGCCCTCGGTAGAAGTACCTCTCCTCAGAGACAGATATTCTGGCCCTCGGTAGAAGTACCTCTCCTCAGAGACAGATATTCTGGCTGATCAATCACCGAATGATTGATCCCACAACAACTACGACAACTCCTTAGCTAGACAACGGAGGATGCTCCAAGCTTCTCTATTGCTCTGCGTCACTCTGCTAAGGACTGCGTCACCCTCTCAGCTCTAGTTTGCCCCACAAAAAATCTTCAGCGTTGCCTCTGGCCCTGCGTCAACTCTGCTAGCCTCTGTGTAGCTACTGATGCCTTTGTGTCAGCCTGTTGGCTCTCTGCGTCAGCCCTTTGGTCCTTTGCGTCACCCATGCTGGCCTCCTCAGCCTCTACGTAAGCCCCAACTGCCTGTGCATCAACCTCTCTAGGCTCTGTGCTATCTCTCTGGCACTATCTCTGTCTCTCTGCTATGTATTCTCGGCCTCATGCCAAACTGCCCCTCGCTTCAACAGATCACTGGTTTGATTGTCTCAGCAAACCCTGCTCCAGAAAATCGAACCCACTGATCAATTTGTTGTCTCTCCAACTGAGCCTCGAGCCTCCTCTTATACTTTTCGTGTTGAGTCTTCAACGGTCGAGATTAAGTCCCTAATCAACGACTAAGATTATATTTGGCTTCATCCATGTCATTTAGAACATTCTCACCCAGTTTTATATTAATACCCATAAATACCTTAATTTTCCTAAGTTTAGACTTAGGCACCCCATTAAAAATATTAATTATTTTAATATCTCTTCAATCGGGTGGAATTTCCCCAAACCATTTATGGGTCTTGGAGATTTTATGTGCCTTAGCCTCTCCACCAATTTTCATGGCTAGAGCACACCCAATGTTACTACCTAAGTCACCTGCCACGGGGATTCGAGACACGTAGGATTCGAGATTTGTGGTGTCAGATTTGGACACGTTGACCCCCCGGAAAAGGACACATAGGATTCGTTATATATTATT
>APFE030820556.1:105266-129147 GCA_000404065.3 Pinus taeda | reverse complement strand
TTTTATGGTATAAAGGGCTTTGTTCTCATAAACGACTTGTTACGTGGTCAATTCTCACAGAGGAAATGATAGCACATTATGAGGATACAAAGAGCAGCACTTTCTTTAGAGCAACACCACAACAATTGGAAAGAGTAAAAGGGCTTTGTGACATAGTAGAAAGTAAAATTATGGCAACAATTAATTCTAACCCTCACAGCTATGAAGATGGAAGTGTTGTTTCTCCTAGCCTTCCACAACCTACAAGGGTTACACCACAACAATTGGAAGAAAAAAGAGAAAAAGGGCTTTGTTACAATTGTGATAGCAAATGTACTAAGGGTCATAAGTGTGTTGAGAAGAAATTATATTACATAGAGTATGAAGAGGAGGAAGAAAAGGATCAAGAAACATCAAAAGAAGAGGATATACGCCATGATCGAACCCCAGAGATAGAAGAAATGAATCAGACCATAGTTTGTAAAGCATTGGCTGGAATTACTACTCCTCAAACTATCAAGATAGAAGGACATATCAAGAAGAAAAATGTTCAAGAAGTGAAAGATCACATCGAGTATCAAGAAATGAATCTGACCATATCTTGTAAAAGATTGGAAGAAATTATCACTCCTCAAACTCTAAAGATAGAAGGACATTTCAAGAAGAAAAAGGTTCAAGTGGTGAAAGATCACATCGTGCATCAAATAACAAGTTCTCCAGCTTTTAAAGGATAATGCCACTTTGGTGCAAAATCAAATGAAACAACAGGTAGATCAACATCGTAGTGAAAAATGTTTTGATGTAGGTAATTGGATATTTTTACTGCTACATCTCAAGCAAGCTATTTGTGAGAAGGAAATGTTGGCAATACTACATGCACTTAAAAAATGGCGACCTTACCAAATGGGAAGACACTTCAAGAAAATGGAAGCAAGGGGTGAATCGAAGAAGGATGAAGAAGTATGGTCACTTATTCAAAAGTTCCAAAAGATCCCAATTCAAAAAATATTGCCATAAATTGAAGAGGAAGGAAAAATCGTATTGGAACCTGGAGCAGTCACAGAAACAAGAACCCGACAGCTACGAAATCAATCAATTTCAGAGTATCTCATCAAGTGGAAGAACTTACCCGCTGAAGGTTCCACATCGGAGGATAAGAAGTTTATACAGAAGCATCAAGAACTACTCAAGCGTTGAGGACAACACTTTTTGAAGGAGAGGGGCATGTTAGGCCCCTATACTACTAGTGTAACCCCTTATTGTTATTAGTACAACCCACTTATTATATCGATGTACCCATGTAGTGCCCATATTGTTACTATTATGCCCCATAGAAGCCCACTATTGTTATTATTGTGCCCTTACATTATTATTGTTATGTGGGCTCTGATTATATAATGACCATTAGACTCATATATATAGAAAGGAGGTCTTTTCATTTGTATCATCCAAGAATTGTTCATTTATGTATAGGAGGTTTCCCCCTCGGAGAGGCTGAATTCTAAGGCATTGATCTATATTTTCTATCTTTTCTTGAGCTAGTTTCATAACAGTGATCCTGAACTGTGATCTATCATTTGAGTGAGTTGCCATCAAGGACAACAACTGTGTCATAACACCAAAATTGTGTCATAATGCCAATAATCTCCCCCTTTGGACTTGATGGCAAACCCAAGTCACTCTCCCCCTTTGTCATCAAGGGAAATGTTTTATGCTCCCCTTGAGTACATGCTGAATTCTCTGAAATGTTGAAGTGGTTGTTCATGCCCCCCCTGACTATAAGCAAGGTCTGCAAAAAGATATTCTACAAGAAGAACATGACTCTATACATGGTAAATGACCTTCCTATCACCAAAGACTCATACATACATCCATATCAAAACCAAGTGGGGTTATACCAAGATCGACTCATCCACCTAACCAAGTGGGGATATACCAATAGTTTATACATGATAAAACAAGAACATTACATCATCCATCCCAGGCATAGTGGGGAAACAAAATGGGTCATTACATGACCTTGATAATAAAAGATATACATGAAATAGAGACAAAATATCTAAAACAAGACTATGATAGTCATCAACAACTATCATCAGAGACATATGTCCAGATCAGCAACCATGATCTCCCTCTGCAACTATTCCACCTGAATAAAAAACAACTGTGAAATTGTACCAAGATCTTCTAAGGTGATGCCAACAATGCATTATTAGAAGTATATGCTCCCCCTAAACTTGTGCCAAATGATCACTATCAAACCCATATTAGGCTCTTTTCATCTTGAGTCTGGCCCACTGATATTCTTCAAACTGACATATATGCAACCATATCCACATAAATTGACATATTTACATAGATATGCTTCATGAAATTCACGTACAACCACTATTCTCTGAAACATATAAGTGCCAACAGCAAGATGATGCATCAACTACTCCCAATTTATGTTTGAGGTAATCAAATATCTCTCTGGGTAGTGGTTTGGTGAATATATTAGCAACTTGTTCCTTGGAGGGACCATACTCCAATTTGACCTTTTGTTCAAGCACTTGTTGCCGGAGAAAATGATATTTGATAGGTATGTGCTTGATCTTGGAATACATGACTGGATTCTTTGAAATACTTATTGCACTTGTATTATCACATAGAATGGAGATGGGTGGAGTACATGTGATCTGAATGTCTTACAATGTTTGCATCATCCAAAGGAGTTGTGTGCAACAAGATGCAACAGCCACATATTCTGCTTCAGCTATGGATAATGCAATTGAACTTTGTTTCTTGCTGAACCAAGACACTAATCTAGAACCCATATAGAATGCAACGCCACTAGTTCTTTTTCTATCAACCACGCTTCCTGCCTAATCTACATCTGTGTATGCATGAAGTGTAATATATGTGTCCCTAGGATACCATAAGCCAAAATCCTTAGTTCCTTGAAGATATTTGAAGATCCTTTTGACTGCCTGCACGTGTGATTCCTTTGGATTTGCTTGGAATCTTCCAACTATTTCCACTGCATGCATGATGTCTGGTCGGGTACCTGTTAGATAGAGTAGACTACCAATCATGGATCTATAGTTTGGTTGATGTACTGCTACTGATTCATCATTTGTTCTAAGGCTGCATCCTGTTACCATAGGGGTACACACTGGTTTAGAATCTTCCATGCCATATTTCTTCAAGATCTACTTGAGGTACTTGGTTTGTGATAAAAAATAACATCTTTATTTTGTTGAACTTGTAAGCCAAGAAAATATGTGAGCTCACCAAGCAGGGACATTTCAAATTCTTTCTGCATTACCAAGGCAAAGTTTTGACTCATGGCTTCTTCATTGCTACCAAAAATGATATCATCAACATACATAACAAGTATTAGCAATTTATTATTGTCAATTTTTATATATAGATTGCTATTAGCTGATCCTTTTGAAAAACCTTGTTGATGAAGGTATTTGTCAAGACGATAATACTAGGCCCTTGGAGCTTGTTTTAGACCATAGAGAGCCTTTCTAAGTCTACATACAAGTTTTGGATCATTTCCAAGGATGAATCTATCTGGTTCCTCAATATACACTTCTTCTTCTAGGTCTCCATTAAGAAAGGCAGATTTCACACCCATTTGATATACTTTTAACTTCTGAAAACTAGAAAGAGCAAGAAACATTCTTAGGACTTCAAGTCTAGCAACAGGTGCAAAAGTTTCTTCAAAGTCTATGCCTTCTTCTTGAGCATACCCTTTACAAACAAGTTTGGCCTTGTTTCTAATAACTTCTCCATTTTCATTTAGCTTGTTTTTGAATATCCATTTGGTTCCTATGACATTCTTATCATTAGGTCTAGGAACCAATTTCCAAGTATTATTATTTTCAATCTGCTCAAGTTCTTCATTCATAGCCTTGACAACATTCATCTTTGCATGCTTCATTTACATTTTGTGGTTCAACGAAGGAAAGGAATGCTAGATAGCTTGAAGCTTCTGTAATAGTTCTTCTTGTCTACACTCCTGCCTCTTTCTTCCCCAAAATTTGGGTCTCTGGATGATTCTTCTGAACATACCTAGATGGAGTCTTTTATTCTACCCTTATTTGTTCTTCTGGTGCCTCATTGGTTTCTTCTTCAGAATTCGTCTGATTTGATGTGGAAGGATAGTCCTCATCTTCTTCATAATCTTCGGTTTTTACCTTCTTTTGATTTTTGCCTGCTTCATGAACCACAACATCAATACTTTTCAACAATTTCCCAAGTCTTTTATTATAGCACTTGTATCCTTTACTTCGGGAAGAGTAACCAAGGAGAATGCCTTCATCTACTCTAGGCTCAAGCTTGCCAAGTTTTTCATCAGTCCTTTTGATGTAACATTTGCTTCCAAAAACTTTGAATTATTTTAGAGTAGGAGTCTTACCACACCAAAGTTCATGTGGAGTTTGAGTGTTGTTTACCCGAATGTTTGTTTTGTTGAGAATAGTGACAGTAGTAAATGCATATTCTCCCCAGAAGGTTGCAGGAGTTCCAGACTCATATAGCATAGCACGAGCTATTTGTTGAAAAGTTTTGTTGATCCTTTCTACCACTCCATTCTGCTGAGGAGTTCTTAATGTAGAGAATTCCCTTCTTATTCCATTTTCTTCACAAAAGTCGAAGAATTCATCCGAGGTAAATTCCCCTCCTCGATCAGACCTGAGGCATTTGATTTTGCGATCTGATTCATTTTCAACCAAAGCTTTGAAGGATTTGAAATTTTCGAAAGCTTTGTCTTTATGCTTTAGAAGTCCTATCCAATACATTCTGGAAAAGTCGTCAATGAACAATATGAAGTATTCTTCTCCAAGAGGAGACTCTTTCCTAGATGGACCACATAAATTAGTGTGAACATGTTCAAGAGGCTCACTAGCTGATCCTTCCTTCTCAAGGAAATGTGCTCTGGTTTGCTTACCAAATTGACATGATTTACATATTGTATTTTCTAGAATGTTGATATATGGAAGATCACAAACAACCTTGTATCTGCATGCTTTTCTTATTTGAGGGAAGCTTAGATGCCCCAACCTTTTGTGCCATAGCCAGTGTTCATCATTTTTTCTTAGGTGGCACTATTGTTGTCCCTCGTTGGGTATGTACAGGTTGTTTGGAGTTCTTACACCTTTGATCATTGTTTCTCCTATATCAAGCTCACGAAAAACACATCCAATTGATCTAAATACTACCTCATTTCCTTGATCATACATTTGACTAACACTCAATATATTATGCTTCAGACCATCTCCACACATAACATTCCCACGTTTAACTTTTTCTTTTAAGAGAATGGAGCCTTTACCTTTTATGATTGAAGGAGTGTCATTACCAAATGAGACCTTATTTTCCTTTTTTAAGGCATTATATGACTGAAGTTTTTCTTTATCACCTGTCATGTGTTTTGAGCATCCATTGTCAATGTACCACTAATTTTCTTGTCCTTCTAGATATAAGGCTATACCACATCTTTCTGTTTGTGATTCTTTCTTTCTCCATGTTTTGGGACCCAATGAAGTTTGCTCCTTTTGAGATGTTTGCCGAAATTTACTCCTACATTTAGAATCTTCATGATCGAAGTTGTTACAGATAGAGCATTCTATTTCATTTTAAAGAGCAGAAAAGTTATTGTAGGTCCTTTTCATGATCCCAGTCACATTCCTTTGATTTTGTGCTTCTCTAGTCATGATGGTCTTGTAAGCAACACATTGAGTAGATTTGTGTCCAAAGTTATGACATGAAAAACATTGGCCATTAAAGAAATTCCTGCGATTGTTTAATCTACTCACCTGATGATTGTAGTTTCCATTGACATTCATTCTTGAAGAAAAATTATTTACCTAAGGTAGGTTGTAGCTTTTGTTCATCCTTGAAGTATATTGAACTTGAATTACCTGGTGATCTGCTTTATGCCTTTGCTGACGATTGTTAGCCTGTTCACTTCTCCTTGTTGCATCAAGATAGCCTTTGGAGGTTGATGGCTTCTGTTCTTGAGATGCTTCTTCTGTATATCCAATACTTGTCTTTGTCAGAGGAGAATGCTACACTTTGATAATTTCATCTAAAGTTTTTGTTCCTTTAGAAAATCTAAGATTGAGAGCTTTTGTTTTCTCAATATCTTTTCTTAGACCCACAATTTCACATTTTAACTTTTCATTGTATTTTTCCCTTTCAACAAGTTGGAATGTCAGAGTATCTATAATCATACTCTTTTCTTCTAAACAGATTTTAAGTTTAGAAATTTATTCATAGAGACCATCTCCATCTAAAGCATCCAAGAAATCATCATCTTCAAAGGCCATAAAAAGTCCATAACCATTACCATGTTCATATTCATCACTATTTGATAAACCATCGCTATCTTCATGTGTATAGTAACTCTTCTTACTTACATTTTGTTTTCTATTCCATTTTGCCGGTTCCTTACCTTTATCCACCTTATCTTTATGAGGACATTTGGCTGCATAATGATTGACTCTTCCACAAGAAAAGCATTTGAAAGGTAGTTTACCTCCGAATCTTCCAGAACCCCGTTGAAGGTTCTTGACAAAGTTCACTTCTTCCTCTCCTTCTGAAATGTGTCCCGATTCATTGAGCTCTTCTCTTCCCAAAGCCTTGAATGAGGATTCTCTCATATATGATGGACCCCCTTTTCTCATTTTCAAAGAAGTTAGGATTTCTTGCAGTTGTGTAATAGTAATACTCTAAAGATTCTGCTTTTCTTCTATGGAAGAAACTTTTGATTCAAACTTAGAAGATAGGGATCTCAAAACATTTTCAACTACAGTAACTTCTTTTATCTCTTCACCCAATTTTTTCATGCAATTAACAATGTCATCTATACATAAGAAGTAATTTGCTTACTTTCATCATTGTGCATTTTGAGAGTTTCATATTGAATTCTAAGATATTGTAGTTTTTCACGTTTTACCTGATCATCTCCTTCATAGCTTAGAACTATCTTGTCCCATATTTCTTTGGCAGTTTTCAGCTGCATAACCTTGACAAATTTTGATTGTGACAGACTCCCCAATAATGTGTTGATAGCCTTGGCATTTGTTTCATACTGCTTTTTACCTGTAGTATCTACAGGAATTGCTGATGGAAATGTGTATCCTCCTTCCACGATTTACCAAACATTTGTTCCAAGGGATTGAAGATAGGTTGTGGTTCTTAACTTCTAATAGACGAAGTTACTCCCATTGAAGATTGTTGGTCTAATGGATCCCTCTCTTTCGTAGGTACTCATGATGATAGATCTTCCTTCAAGCGATCAACATTTTTCTGAAGGACCTGCTCTGATACCAATTATTGGAAATAATACTGAGTTGGGGCCGGGGGGGGGTGAATCAGTATTAGCAATTTAAAAATATTTCATTTCCATAAATAGATTTATATACGCTACTTTTGTTAATGAAACTTGTGTGTATACGTAACTGTGTTTAAAGCAACTAGCGTATACCTTGCAAACTTATAACTTAGTTAGTTGATCTTTAATCTATGTATCATAACCATATAACTAGTAATCAGATGCAGTAAACAAAACAGGAAATCACACACATGAAGACAAGATATAAGGTGGAAACCCAATGTGGATGAAAACCACCTGTTGCAATCATCTCTATCTTTCTTTAATAAGAAACTTCTTTCACAAATTTTGTACCAGTGTAGCCTTATACTAGTACGCAGGCTTCTACCTACAGAAGGCTACAACCTTCTCTTTTCTTCTAGGAACCACATTTCATAATTTTTCAAACTAGATCCATCAACCAAACAAAAAATATATCTACATCAATCAATCTCCTTTGCACCAACCAAAACTGAATCAAATAATCACTTTTCTGAATGTTGTAACTAGAACACAGTAACAGTAACTGTAACCAGAACCCAATATAGAACCTAGAACACTGCAACAGTAAATAGAAGTAGCTAAAACATATTTTATGAGGTGTACACTACTTCAATGTGTCAAACCTACATGCATATGCACTTTTCTCAAGGCGACCCTGTGTATACACAGTTTTGAAATGCCTAACCTGCATGTATACGCGCCTTTGCTATACTGAACCTGCGTATAGATCTGAAAAAGATGATTTAACCTTTACCACTATTCAGACATCAGTTATACCCAGATCATTAGATTTACAGATTACGACATGTGCCAATTATTCATCTAAAAGATCAAAAACCACACAAAGATACTTCTCTTCAAGCCTTAAGATCTTAACCAATCAATAGAACTTATCCTTCTTCAAGAACTCAAGTTCCTCCTTGATTCAGATCCAGCTATGCATCATAACCCAATGACCAGTATTCTAGATCTTTCTCTTCATTAGATATTCAATACTTGAGTTCCCTTTCCTAATGATATCCTCCTCCTTTTATAGTCTTAGGCCTCACTCAATACCATGGTCCAAAACCACTTAGAATCAATACCTTGGACCAAATACCTAGGGTCAACACTTCAGAAAAGATACATTGGACCAATAACATGGGTCAAAATACCAAGGACCAAATACCACAAACCAAAACAAAGTTTTCCACCATGTACGTGCTTTTCCTTTCACGAAAGTGCGTGTATACACATATGCGCCTTTTGGTCTATGAACCTGCGTGTATACACGGTTTGGTCAAGGGGAACCTGCGTATACCTCTTTTTCCTTCATTTTGTGATCTTGAACTGTGATCTGTCATTTGAGTGAGTTTCCATCAAGGACAACACCTGCGTCATAGCGCCAAAACTGTGTCATAATGCCAACATTAATACCCTCTTTCATGATTTAGTTACCATTAGCGACATCCCGCTTTTATGGATTTTTCCATTTGCCTAGGCCTTTTACGAAAACGCTCGTCTTTATCTCCCATGAGGATTTTCCTCATAAAAGCTTTCCTTTATCTCCTGCAAATATTTTATGTCCGATAGGTCTTTATCTCCCATCCATCCAATGGATCTCCAATCTATCCAAGCCTATCTAGAATCACATCTAGATGATTTATCATGAAAGATTCATCTCTATCCCAATCCACAGGGGATTTGGTAAAAATCTTCTCTCTCTTGGTGTGCCACCCTCCAAGTGATTTATTTTATTAATTATTTAATAACGCACTCACTTTTCATGTTACATATCACCTAGATTTCCTCAGCTTAGGTTTACAATCATTTAACACACAAGGGAGGATATCACACCAAGCTTTAACTCAGCTTAGGTTTACAACAATTTAGCACACAAGGGAGGGGTGTTACAGTTTTAACTTGAGATTAGGTATATCAAGGGTAAGGAGAACGGGGTTACAGATGATCTTAGTAGGAGAGTACAAGTGAATCACATACCAGTTACGAGTTCTTATGGGATAGACTTACAAGATTAGATCTTACAAGGAGGACAAAAGGATGACATATACATGGAGTGTATGCACAAGATACAACATGGTAGAGGTGATCAGGATGTGGACTATCATCTTACTGCAAATGGTTTTTTCAGATTTATGGACAAGATCTATGTGTCGAATGATAGTGAGCTCAAGAAGACTATCTTGTGAGAATTCCATGAAGAACTGTATTCAAGGCACCAAGGATACCAAAAGAAATTGATAGCGTTGAATAAGTTTTATCATTCGCCAAGTCTAAAGAAGGAAGGGGTAGACTTTTGGATAGATGTTTGTATTGTCAACGGATGAAAGCATAATGTAAGCATCTAGGTGGGCTGCTATAACTGATTTTGATTCCACAGTGGAAGTGGGAGGTCATTTACATGGACTTCATCACAATTTTTCCAAGGACATATAGACAACATGATACCATCATGATTGTGGTGGAAAGGTTGACAAAGGTTGCGCACTTCATTCCAGTGAAGTCTACTTATTCAACTAATGATTCATCATGGGTATTCATGAGAGATGTAGTGAGTTTGCATGGTGTTTGAAGGAATATTGTGTCAAAAAAAGATGCTAAGTTCACTTCCAAGTTTTGGAAGGAGTTATTTATAGGTTTGGGGACAGAGTTGGCCTTCAACAAAACTTATCATCCACAGACATATGGATAGACAGAGAGGGTCAACAAGATATTGGAGGACATGTTGAGGATGGATGTGATGCATCAATGAAGGAGATGGGAGGAGTACCTTCCGTTGGTTGAGTTTGCTTATAAAAATGGATATCAGGATTCATTGAGGATGAGTCTGTTTGAGCCACTATATGGGTGGAGTTTTAATACTCCCATCAGTTTGAGTAATCTAGTGAATAGGGTATTGATAGGACCAAACATGTTGGCAGAGATATAAAAATAAATGCATGTTATCAAGAAGAATATAAAGGAAGCATAGGATAGAAAGAAAGTTATTTAGATTAGAATAGTTTGTTTAAGGAGTTTCAAGTTGGGGAACAAGTTTACTTGCACATCAAGCTGAAGAAGAGATCCTTAAGGATTGGATCATGTGCCAAGATGGAACCTTGGTATTGTGGACCTTCCAAGATTCTTGAGAGGAATGGACCAATAGCCTATTGACTTGCACTACCTTCGACGGTGAAAGTCCATGATTTTTTCCATGTGTCATTGCTTAGGAAGTATGTTAAAGATGTTGATCATGTGATTAACTTGTCTATATTGCAGGTGGAGCTAGATGGATAATTCCAGCTAGAACCTTCATGTATATTGTAGAAAAAGGTGCTCATTCTTTGGAATTAAGCAATCAAGCAAGTTAAAGAGTAGTGGAAGCATTTGGTCCCAATGAATCTACATGGGAGATGGTGGAACAAATGCGGGCTATGTATCCTTCTTTATTCGCTAGTTGAGCAAATGCATTTGGTATATGTTTTGGTGTGATTTTTTGGTATATGTATGTAATGGGTATGGTGTCATGTTGTTATGGCTTTTATGTGGTTATGTGTCATGTTGGTTTTCTTCTCAGCATTTTGATCATTGTAAATATTGTATCGAGCTAAGTTATAAAGCTACATGAGCAGTATGTTTTTCTTCTCAACAGTCTTGTTGGTTGTAGGTGTCATTGAACATTGATGATGGTGTTCCCCCTTGAACACTCCAGGGGAAGGTTATATAACAACCTTGGTCAAAATTCCATGTAAATAAATTTAATAAAGGAAAAATAATAACCAAGGTCATGGGACATGTATTCCAAGATGAGTGTTGGGAAAAACATCCTAGCATGGGCGTTCATTTGGTTTATTATGGCTATGGAAATTGGCAAAGGCATTGGAAAGGAAAAGTGGCATTAAATAGCATTTTATTTATGAAAATAATCAAAATAAGGAGAAAATGAAGGTGAAAGGTCACAGGTTGCATCTGAGGATGAAAATGAAGGAAAATAATGGAAAATTGAAGAAAATGGAAGCCTCATTAATAAAAATGCTTCTGATGGTCGTACCTATTGTTAGTTCAATTTTGGGAGCTCTCTATATTCTCTCTCTCTCACTCTTGGACACTTAGAGAAATCTTGGATCACTCTAGAATTAAATCAAGGAAAGAAAAGGAAGGGAAAAGAAGGCAAAGTGAAGAAAATATCAAGCAAGGAAGAGCAAGATCAAGTAGCTACAATGAGATTACTTGTAGGTATCAATTTTCATGTGTGATTTCCTTGATAGATTTAGCATGCATGGTACATGCATGTGAGTATTTTGTTCTCTTGTTGTCATTAGCATGGTTTTTTCCAATTGTGGTAGTCATTTTGAGCCTTGCCTTGTCATTTCTAGATAGCCATGTTGTAATGGGTTCTCTTTTATTTGGTCAAGTTTGATTTTTGGATCATTTTGAAACTTAGTGGTGGTCTCTAAAGAAGAACACAAGGCCTAGGAATCCCTAGATTGGAGAAGGTGGGATTGCAGTAAAGTTGGTTTTTTATGTACCTCGGTGGGTGTAAGAATCCTCGACCAATGAATGGTGAGATATATGGTAAAGCCTAGAAGTGTATGCCCTCGATCAGGCCTAGGAATCCTCAACCATGAACGGTGAGATATGTTATCACTTAGAACTTTTCCCTAGAAGTTATCAGAAGAAGGAAAGACCGAGGTAACCACAAACCAATCTTTTAATTATATGCTCTAGCCAAGCTATGACTCAGAGAGGGCTCTCTCTATATGATTTAGTTTTGTTTGTTGGGATTTTAGGCTAGTTCTAAATTTTCAGGGGGTTTTTTATTTGTATTGAAGGTTGGATGGTGGAATCCTTAAAGCAGATGGATAGAATGATGTATTTGGACCATTGGGCTATGGAGTCAAAGAAGGGCAGTAGAACTAGAATTAACTCACTAAAGGGAGTGTTCAAAGGGCAAGCTAGCAAAGTAAAGTGTAGGTCTTTGGGCTTGATTGCTGAAATGCTCTTAACCAGGCTAAGACAACGCTTAAGAATTCTCAAATTGGGATTAAAATGAGAAACAGAGGATAATCATGACCAAAGGGAAATTAAGAATCCTTTGCTATAGATTTTAGGGAGACTACCTAAACTATGGAGCAATCAAGAATTCCTTAACTTAGATAATTAGCAGAAAATATTAAAATTCATAATAGTTAACACAAAGTACAATGAAGAAAATTATGAGATATCATTCCATATTGTAGCATTCATATTTCAGATACATTAAATATTATGGAAAAAATTTAAGGAAAATAACATTCAATGTGAGAAAATACTTATTTGCACTTCGCTCTACACATGAATCCTTTGAAATGTCTTGTCTTTATTCATTAATCCAACTTTCTGGTCCAAATAGTGATACAATGGCTTACAATCTTTTGATCAAAAAGGTTTATAGAAATGTCTAAGAATCCACCCTACATACTTCGAATTGTGAAGTATTTATAAATAAATTATTACAAAATATCTCAAACTAACTTGAGATTTAATCTAGGAAATACAAATATCTTCTTGAAAGAAGATAGAGACAACTATTGAATTGTTTCATGTTGTCCCTTTTTATGTGGTACTGTTGGCTTTTATAGTTGGATTTGTAGCCCTTTATGCTAGCTTGCAGTTGTGGTATTTTACACTGGAATCTTCTTCAGCTTTTATCTTTCACCTTATACTCTTTGACCCTGATACTCTTTAACCATGTTGTCATGTTTTCATCTACTTACTTTGCTATTCTACTTTGACTATGCAATAACTTTTTACTGTAAATTTCTCATATTAAATTAGTCATCTTTTCCCACCATTCTGTATCAGGTAATTTGATATTCATCATTCGCCTGTATATCTCATCAACTTTGGTATACTTGGAAAAATTGGGCTTAGTGATGAACAAGTGTTTAATCTGATGCTAGAGAAACAACAAGTTCTCGAAGCTGTTATACAACACTTTGCCTATTGGCAATGCTTTTATAGATGAATTGCTAGCTTGTTCTTTAGCCAACTGTGTGAGTCTATTATCATAGTCTAGCTATGTCATAAGTTTATCATTAATGACCAATGGACTAGGCAATCCTTTCTCCCTCAAAATTTGGAATTTGGCCATGAACCTATCAATGGCCACCTACATGTTGTGGCACTTTTCTTGTAAGTTCAACATTAGGTTTCTTTTAGAAAGGACCTCCCTTATTTCCAAAATGGTTTCAATTTTTTCTTATATATTTAGCTCCTGAAGCTCATATGTGTTTTTGTTGTTGAGGAAGTGGATGAGTCTATTGGCATCCTCAGGCATGTCACCCAATTCCTCCTTGAATTTTTGAATAGCTATTATAACTATCTTTATCAATTCCGTCTGCTAAAAAATAACTTGAATAGATGGCCAAATATCCTTGAAAGAGTCAATGATATTGGCCCATAACAGTTCCTTGGCTTGCCCAAGGTGTTTCTCCAATGTCAAGTCTTTCTACATAGCTTTGACTCTTTCACTCATTCTGCTGGCCTTTTGTGCCTCTTCCTTTTGCATAATTTGGGCAAGTTTGTAGTCAGTTTCTAAACTTGTCACCTTTTCCTTTAGTCTATTCATTTAGGTAGCCTGAATTGACATCTCTTCCATGGATCTAACTAATTTTGCTGGGTTTTCTCTTGATGCACCTGTTGTTGTAGACTCTACTATAACTGGCAATGTGGCAGGTGGAGCTGTAGGTGCTAGTGAAGCTGCTAGTGTAGAAGGGATTGTTGTAGATATTATAGGGATGACATTTGTAGAAGTTGTGGCAATGTCAGTTTGTTTTAATTGGATAAAGATATCCAATTATTTCTTTGTCTCTCTTAGTTGATTATTAAGTTTTAGGACCAATTCCATCAACTCTTTATGTCTGATTTGGCCCTCTAAGACTTCAAGTGTTTGTGTATGTTGCAGTTGAGGTATCTTCAATTGCTTCTTTAGTGCAACAATATCATTGTTCTTCTTCTTTATCAACTGCTCAGTAGCTTTTATATCTTTGGGATCATGTCCCAAATCAATAACCAAATCTTCTAAAGACTTAATCCTCATATTGTTGGCCTGTGAGGAGGCCTTCTCCAACTAAAAATGTGCCGAGATGTTGTTCAATGAGTTTTGTAACTAATGGGTAGTTATGGCTTTACCTGAGAGGGTGGAGTATATCATTTCCCCAAACTGTTTATGCAATTCTATTTGGTCTTTGGGATGAATATCCCTTGCCAACACTTCAAAGTCAACCCTCTTGAAATCTGAAGATGTCTTGGGCTGCTGTTTTGTAGGATTGATGAAGGACATTTGAATTTTTCCTACCTTGATGTCAAAAGCTGACATCAGTCTTGTTTGATTTGTGGGAGTGAGTTTCAGATATTGTGCATAAGTCTAAGCTTTGAGTTTCTCATTCCTCATTTTAATTTCTTTATACCTGTCCTTTATGTCTTGGTCTTTGTTAGCAGGCCTATTGAAGGAAGACACTTCCACACTAAGCAACCTTTCCAACATATCACTCTATGATGTGGAAGG
The DNA here is from genome assembly GCA_000404065.3 of Pinus taeda. Classification (NCBI taxonomy): domain Eukaryota; kingdom Viridiplantae; phylum Streptophyta; class Pinopsida; order Pinales; family Pinaceae; genus Pinus; species Pinus taeda. The sequence continues at coordinate 114,271 of APFE030820556.1, read as the reverse complement.
CTCTTGTATGTCTTCAGATGGAGTTGTGGGCCTACTTTTGTCTACCTCTGTGTTGGTTACCTGTGTTGATCCTTCTATATATTCTTGTTTAGAGATTAGATTGAGCCTTTGCCTCTTGTTATGACTTGTTTCCTGTTGCAGATTAGAGGTGTCCATTCCTAAAGTGGAAGCTCCCTCTCTATTTCTTTTTGGATTTTTCTCCTCATTCTGAGGAGTCTGCATGACTGGAGGGGTGATCATGGATCTTTATTTCTCTTACGGTACATGCATAAAATAGCTCTCATCAAGCTTCTTTTCCAAATCAATCAGAACATTTTCTACATCTACTCTTGTGTTGTCTCTGTCTACTAAGGTATTTTCCACCTAGTCTGTTTGATTGGCATATGCCTCTATTTCTAGTATGGGGTGGTGGATAAAAGGTCCTAGCTTGACCTTTTGCCTTTTCTTGGTAATGAATTCTAAAGGTTCATGTCTCCATACAAAACTGCTTTGGAATTTCATGCTTTGCAAGATCAGGTTTGCCTCTTTCCCTACCTCTCTGGAATTGCATATGAAGGGACCTAATTGGTCTTTGATTTTGAAATAGGCCTTCTTCTTGGCAGTGACAAAGTTTACTTCATCTAAATTGATGATCTGTCTATAATATTCTAAGGAAAACAACCTCATAGGGAGGTACCTTGGCAACTTATATGGTGCAAGCAAACAACCATATATTCTTATTTCTATGTGGTTTTGGTAAAGGTACCAATATGCCACTTTGGTTTGCTTGGAAAGTTGGAGGAATCTTTTTATCTCTGGACTTATCCTAGGTGGAGGATTTCTAGTGAGCATAGTCATGATTGGCTACATAAAAGAATATATGAAGTCTGAATATGTATATGGTGATCTAAACTCATGGAAAAGTGGGGTCCAAAAACTGACAAATCTGGGCTGGCCACTGGTGTCAAGCTTCTGGACAGTAAAAGGAAACTTATTCGACTGATAATACAAAAATAGATGATACAATACAAAGGAGTATTTGAATACTTCTTCATTGCCCATTCTTGTGAACTGCTCATGCATTCTATCAGCTATGAATTTGGCAAAGTCATATTTGGTTGTAGGAGGCTGCCCTGGGGTATAAATGGACATGAAGGCAAGAATAAGTTCATCAATGTATTCACTTGTAGTGTAACCCAAAACACATGATATCATGGTTACAATGTACTAGCCCCATTTCGAGAAAATAGCTGATACATATAGAGGGGGGTCCTTAGGGATGTGTTTTTCCTCTCTAATGAAGGTTTGGAACAATTGGGCCAATCTTGATGGGCTTAGCTTGGGTTACTGGTCCAACAGGTCTCCAATTGAGAGTGGGGTTAATTTTGGCCCTGGTTAGAAGTGCAACATTTCGTTAATGGACACAACTGTGATAGTGAATAGAACCTTCTGGTCATGAGACATTATGGATCTATGGTTGGGGAAGTAGCATGCATAGCACATATGAACAACTTTTGGAAAGATATGAACTTGGGAGAACTGGTATATGGGTAAATTGGACTCCTAGAGGCCAATGTCATCTATATCGTTGAGGCATCTGTCTTTTCTTAAGCAATGAATTTTGAGGAGGAGCTCTATTGAAGTTGTATCCTTGATTTGGAAATCCCATGGAAATCCCTGTCAGCCAGAGGTAGGTGGTCTAGGTCCAAGTGTGGAGTGGTAATGGGTATAACGTCCATGGAAATAGGGGCAGCCATAATTCAGTTCTTTTGGATTTGAATTAGGTCCTTGGGGTTTTATCAAAGGTTTTGGGACTTTCAGAGGGTTTAGGCAAGCAGCTCTTAAATTGGCAGTATTCTTTAATCAATTTTTTTTTAAATTAAAACACTGCACAGGATAAAGGTTTAGAAATTTGCAGGGGTAATAGGTAATTCATGGTGAAATACTTGGAATTTGGTGAATTGTCTCTAAAAATGATGGTTATGGTAGCTACAGTGGTTGGTGTAGTCTTGGTATGAACTCAAAGGTCAACTGGGTTGTCTACAACGACTTATGGAGCGGAATTAGAAGTCTGTTTGGTGAATTTGGAATTTGCAGGCATTGTAATGGTTTATACAGTTTACAAAGAGAATTCATGGAAAAAGGGTGAAAGAGGGCTTCATGGCCTTTTATGGAGAAAATGATTAGCTTTGGCAGGTTTACTTTTGGATGAACAGTTGATAGTTTTTCGGTTAAGTGGGGGAAGTGGTTTTGGAGGGCCATCGCACCACTTTTTTGGCATGGACAATTTTTGGGAGGGGTCGCCCAATGTGTCTTATAGTATGACACGTAGAAAATGAGGGGTCGGGGAAAACCACTTTATCGGGTGGTTAACGTTTAGTCATCGAGCAAGGCCGATATGGTTGTGTGTTGTCGAATGGGGGGGCCGAAGATCAAACAATGGTAGGGCAAAAGAGTTGCACGGGGGGAAATGAACGGGAGTTGAAGGGGGGGACCCAGGGGTTTAATCACAATGGTTTGGGATTAGTTTACGGATAAATCATAGGTTTAAAATGATCGAATCAGGCTTAATGAGGGATTAGGGAGTCGGGTGAGGTTAATAACAGGATTAACTTAAGTTTATTGGGATTAGGTAAACTAAGTAAGGTTATATCAGGGTATGGGTAATTTCTATTAGTTTTTATTAAAACCAAAGGTTGGGGTATTTACATAAGGGAATTAATTTAATATGGGATAATGGGGATTTCGGCGAATTTATATAATAAATATAGTGATTAATATGAAAATGCGATGGCGGAGTGGGTTTTTCCTTGGTACAAGGGTAAAGTAAAACATTAACACCCTTAGCTTTATACTTAGGAAAAGGGCTTTTTTTATGGGTTTTTTGTACGAACAGGTTTTATATGAGGCGGTGGGGGGGGGGGGGGGGGAGATATTATTTTTCCTAGGTAAAAGGTGTTTAAACTTTAGGAAAATGGATTTTCTTAGGGTAATGAGGGGAAACTTATTTTATGAAGGGTGAATATGTTTTCATGAAGGGGGTTCTAGTACTTGTTTTCCATAAGTCGTCAATTCAAGGGTCTGGTCCCTCCAAAAGTCAGAAAAATGCTTTGAGCCTCTTTGACTTGTAGGATTTAAGTACTAGAACTTATTTATGGGAAATTAGTAAAGTAAAGGGGTGAAATGGATGAGGTGATGTTAAATAAACCATATTGTGAACCATTGTCTTTGATTTGTTTATTGCTTATGCATATTTGAAAGAAGAATTTAAAACAATGACATAAGTGCTTTTGTGTAATCACATGATATTTATGTAACCTTTCTACTACTTACCCATTTACAAATCCTACCATTTTTTCTTCATTTTATTTGGGTGCATTTAGGCTAGCAAACCCTTATCAATACTTTTCTTTTCCTTTACAAAGTAAACTATCTAATTCTGACCTTATATCATCCAAGGGCTCAGATTAAACTAATGAGCTCCTTTTATTTTCTCTACCTATCTAATAATCTGCCAAGGTTAAACTGTTTCATCAAATTTTATTCTCTAACTATAGACATGAAATTCAAAGCATGAAATATCCAAGTTTAAACATCATGGATTGTGGCATGAGTAACAAGCTTCACACAATCATTATTATGCATAAAAGTAAATAGTAGTGGCATTTTGACTTTCTCACTTTCATGGTCTCTTTTTGTTTTTTGGGGTTCATGTATTTTCATTTTTTTGCACCCCTTCTTATTCTTTTTGTCTTTTGATTATTCTTTTAGGACATACCCTCTTTACATTTTTAAATTTTTTAATATGGAAAACATTTGCAGAAATCAAAGGTATGTACAATATTGTAAGGATTCACCTTAGTCATTCAAAATTATGACTCCTATTGGTATAGGAACCAAATAAGATATATGTGAAATACTGGAGTGTAGAGTCTCAATTAGATCTAAGAATCCTCGATTCATGAATGGCAGGTTATACATTAAAGACTAGAGACTAGGAGGCATACCAATTCGTCACGGTGTAGGTGGAGAAATCTGGTGGCATCATTTCTTTTTTAGGGCCTAGTGATCCAATCAGGATTGTGGTAAAGCCTGAGGAAACTTGGATTGGTTTTATTGAGTCCCACATTCATGATTGGAATATGGCAGAGGGGTGATTGGCTAAAAGAAATAATTGGTTCAACTAATCTATGGTCGGGAGGTTCGTGGAAGTCCCAAACCTGGTTTGCTTATGAATTCATTAATAGGAGGTATTTTTCCTTGGTATTTCATGTGTAAATATACTAGTTCATATGTGATTCTTATGGCTATTATATCATGTTTATTTATTTTGGTTATATGTTGGTTATGAGTATGTTTTATGATAGACTTGATGTATGGATCTCATCATGTTTTGATTTGCAAATGAATGTACAATGAATATATGACTTGATAGATGATCATGCAACTGTTGCGATAGAGGAACAAAGCTTCTTTACGAATCTCAAATAAGTATGAGCCCCCTAAGCTCAGATATGTTGTTATGACTATAGATTACATATTTGTGACATGTTTGAAAAAAACTTTGTTATGGCTAGTAGGGTTCAAATCAAGTACGTGTACCAACGATTACATTAGTAGCCTTATTCCATTGTTATTTACCATTTCTAAAAGTTTCATGAAGTTTCTGGTAGTGGCCTAAGTCTTGGCCTTAAAAAAGTGGTACAAAATCTAGGGTTGTTGGCTCAGATATGACTGAAAAAATCCATAGGCCTGGCATGCCTTGTAGTGGGAGTGAGTGGAATGCCTCAATCACATGTATGGATTTTCATGGGAGTGGATGAGGGTCTATATCAGTGAAATGTCAAGTTGTCTCAGGGGTTGGTCACTTGGAAAGGTTGGTCGACTCCTGAAGGTTTTGTAGCATGTGTAGAAGGTCATAATGGTTTTTTTTGTCAGTTCAACTTCCTTAAATATACATGGGGAGTTGAATCACATCATAGTATCCTCTCATCACAAGTTTACCCTAGTAAATCGTTAACTTGGGTAAATGTAGAAGGAGGGTGTTACAATTTTAGAAACCAAATCCGTTATTTTTAGTTAACTAGCCTTTAAATATTTATAGATTCAGTTGAATCTCAATTATGCAGTGGGACAACAATCTAACTCAAATATATATCAGCTAATTGATCAATCAACCTAAAATGGCTAGTGCATAAAAGGAATTTGATTTCCCCATCTAAAGTGGACATGACGAGGCAATGTAACAAGAGTTGTATACTAATTTTTATTGTACCTGTGTTGCGTGTAGTTGGTGATCAATGGAAGCACATGATGAGTCTTGGCAAGTTCAACTAACCAGATATATGAAATAAGAATTGAACACTGGGTGAGGGCTTTCCCAATCGAATTGAATGGGATGCCAACGGTTGCAAATATCAATGTGCAACAATTGGGAGCATATAGTGTATTGTTGGGCATAGATTGGTTATATGCACATTGCACGAAGGTTTATTTTTTTTAGAAGACTATTGAATATTTTGATGAGGCTGAAGAGCATAGAGTGTTGTGGGAAAAGTTAAATCCCACATTATTCTGACTAATTTTGGCCATGTAGAAAAATATGTGCCATGGGAAGGGATGTCCTTTATTTGTTGTGAAAATATCTAGTAGCACTGAACTTAGCAACAATGTTGGGAGTGATGACATGGATGTTTTGATGAAATACCCTATTCTAAAACAATTTTAGATGTTCTTCCATAATAAATTCAAGGATTTCCTCATGGGGAGGTTTATTTCTCCATTGAAGTAATACTATGAGTTGCTCCAACATCAAAGGCTCCATATAGCATGAGTGCTCCTGAGTTGGTTGAATTGAGATTATAGTTAAAGGATATGATTAATAAGGGCTACAAAAGGCAGAGGATCTCTTTATGGGGGGCACTAGACATATTTAAAAAAAAAGAGAGGACGGAACATTTAGATTATGCATTGATTACAAGCAAGTGAACAAGGTGACCATAAATAACATGTATCCATTTCCATGGATCGATGTTTTATTTGATCAACTAAGAGGAGAAACAATCTTTTTAAAAATTGATTTGAGGTTAGGATATCGTCAAGTGCACATCAAGGAGGAATATATCCATAAGACATATTTTCAAATGAGGTATGGGAATTAGGAGTTTTTAGTCGTACCCTTTGGGCTTACTAATGCCTTTTCCACTTTACATGTGCTTGATGAATAACGTGTTGTGCCTATACCTAGACATATTTGTAGTAGTATTTATTAGTGACATTATGTTTTATTCAAATACCAAGGAGGAACATGAAGATCATTTGGCCACAATACTACAATTTCTAATAGAGCATAAGTTTTATGTAAATCTTAGTAAATGTGATTTCTTTCAATCACAAATTCATTACTTGGGAGACATTGTCTCAAAAGAGGGAGCAGCAGTTGATCCAAATAAGGTTAAGGCCATCATGGAATGGCCAACCCCTAAGAATGTGTCTGAAATTAGGTTCTTCATGGGACTAGTAGGCTATTACAGGAGGTTACTATTTGGAAAATAAGAAAAACATTAAAGAATAGAATTGGTTGTGCTATCCAATATTGATTGCATGGAGCCTTAGAAAACGATAAACGATTGGCCTATTAGGGGTACGAAAGGAAACCTATGAGAAGGGGGGAAAGGAATTATATGCATACACAATATAGAGAACATGTTACGATTCACATAGTATAACACATTTATGTCAAGCACTTGTAGTGAAAGAGAACATAGGTAACCACTGGAAGAAACTTCCTCTAAGGGTGGAGGTAAACAGAAGGGAACAATGATAAAGTTCATTAGGATTGAGCTTTGAATAAAGCAAACCAACTGAGGAACCCTTAGAGAGAAGCTTGTTGGTTGAAAGAATTATAGAGAGTAGTGACTTTCCTTTAAGGATGAAGAACCCACTGGAAGCTTGTGGATTAAAGAAACTAATGGATTGGGAAGAGACACTCAGGTGCTTGTGAGGGTTGATAAACCACGAGGAGTTGCGTTAGGGTTGAAGCTTTGGTGCTTGACTCATTGATAATCACATGGAGAGGTGATATCTCTACCCATTAGTAGCTTATCCACTAATTACCATTCCCATAATGTGGACTCTCTTCTCCTGATGGTGAGATGAGACTCTCTCTACTATGATATCCTAACATGGTTATTAGTTGTGTCTAAAAAGTTTGTAAAGACTGAGAGGAAGCTTGTGTAGTTGGTGGATGAAGGTAGAGAGGCCTTGTTTCATCATGTCTTAGTTGTTCATATTCTTTTAGTTTCTTCTAAAAAAGAACTCCACCTCAAGCACTGGAATATGGTTTAGGGGTGATAATTGCAAGTATCTATGGTTGTATCTTGTCTATGCTTGGGTGGATAGTTAGAGTCCCACTCTCAGTTTCCATATAGTTTATAAGATAAGTATCCTCTTATCTCTTTGTGTATGAAACTATCATATTTTTGGATATTGTGTTGAATCAATGACATGTTAATAATGAGGAGTGTTTCTTATTGTATGAATGAGGAATGTCACTGTCCTATGTAAATATTTTAAAGGAATGGTATATTTCATGTGTATTTACTGGCTTATAATTAACCTAAGTTATTAGAGTTAGGAAATATGGGTAATCTGTATTTATGACTAATTACTTACATTGAAATGTTTGAAATATCTGGCTATCATGTTGATAAATTTTCTTATACCAACCATGTAAATATGTAAAACTCATCTAAGATGAGGTGTATCTAAGCTTAGGAGGTATAGATATCTCGTGTATATACATATATATAATGCATATTTGTTTTTGTAGGTTGCAGGCTAAGGGCCTTATAAAAGTTTAAGCACACGAGGCTGAATTTTGGAGTCAAGCCCAAGCTCTTACTAGAACCACCACAACCAAGACTTGGTCTAAGTCCCTTGCAAAAAGAAACCATTGGATTCAATTTATTGTGCATAATGATAAAGTAGGGATGAGCCTTGAAGCTTCAAGTGTCGTGCGCTAATTTAAATAACCCATGAAAATAGAAACATCATGACTGAGCCTGTAGGCAGGGAATGGTTCTAAAACCATTCATATTATAAATGTCATGGGATATAGTTTAGGAACCGAAGAAGCTTATAAGGCTAGAGCCCCATAAGGCATATGACCGAGCACATTGACCACATGCTTAGGCAAGAGAAATTTGGGTTTTCGATGAGTGAGAGCTCGTGGATATTGGATAACCCTGGAGGTTTGGAACCTTTGAGATTTCAAGGGGAGCCCCAAGTGTAACCTCTATATTTTGTTTATGAGATGACTTAGTAGGTAGGGTTGGTCAGTAAGTGGTTTGTGTATCACAATAGAGGAAAACACGAAATCATTATAACATGGAAATTTTATTTTTCCAAGCCTCGGAAGAATAAGCAAGACCTATGCCTAGTGCGTTTGGTGACATGGTTTTTGCACCATGTGGAATCTGGAGAACATAACATGCATCAACCTATTTTAACGGTTTTGGGGGCCCATGTGGCCTAGATCCAAGTAGCCTATGGCATGCATTGGTTGGATCCACATGGAGGGGGATGTCATCTCGATAGAAAAATGGAAATGACATAAACTCGGTTTCTTGTCCTCGAAAGGAAACAATAAGGGAATCTGCAAGTAAACCCCTGAGATTTAATCTTTAGGATGTCATGGCAGGAGTAGGACCAATCACGCATTGTTATAGAAAATGAATTGAGGACATGGTGGAAGACTAACCATTAGAGTTTCACAAAATATTGAAAGGGTTTTCCTTAGAAGGAAGGTCGAGAGGCTACAACAGGTATCTCTGAGATGATATTTTTGAGGTAATGTGGCCTTGGAATGACCTGCACCTACACACATTATGTATTACATATTATGTTACGTACAAGAGTTATATTATGACTCTTTCATATTAATGTGTTAGTATTTGGGAAAGGAACTTGCCACGTGGGTGGTGCCATGGCCATGAGGGACCCGTGCCCATATATTATATGTAATA